>JACXGJ010000549.1:0-89462 GCA_016801105.1 Esox niger | reverse complement strand
TATCAGGATTTCAAAGCCACACTGACTGGATGTCGTACCGCACCACTCTAGAGGACAGGAAAGCAGGAAACAGAGAGAGAGTTAAAAACTACAGGCAGGAAAAGAGAAGGAGACAATTTAGAAAGGAATGGGGGGAGAGGGAAGGAAAAAACGGTATATTCACTTACTCTACACTTACTCAAAGAAGACAAAAAAGGAAAGTAACTCAAGGGGGACAGAGACAGTACCTCGTCTTTTCCAATGTACTTCTAAGTAGTAAACTAAATACTTTGGTCTGACAAATTACCTAAAAAAAAAGCCACACACTTACAATTGGTTCTCAATTGATTTACTCAGCTACCTTCCTAACAGCAATCACATGCATTTGTAGATTGCTGAGAGTATTAATTATGTTAGAAATCTTCAAAAAATAAATGCCATTATATTTCCACAATAAGTTCTAAATGTAACCATGGGCCCTAATTCCATTTATTTTTGTCCTGACTATCAATATGCTGAGACACTGAATCTAGGAAGAACCTAAGGAAAGCTTTCCCTCCTCTTAAACCATCAACCTTTTGAATTGACTGGAGAAAACTTGACCTTGGTGTCTGAAATATCAATCCATCCATTAATCTATCCATGCTTCCATCCAGGCTTTGGGATTACAGAACCCAGATGGAGAACCCATCCATTCTGAGGGACTGACAGCCAAGGCTTGCCGTTAGCTATGCATTGGTTCAAGCTGTGTTTCGTTCAAAAAGCGCTTTTCTGCCTTCTGAGGGCCATTTGCATACAAAGTGAAGTGAAGACAAAAGACGTTTTACGCTAATTGCCCTGAGCTATTCTTACCAGGGTTAATCCAAACTGTAGGGGTTCCACTGCTACTCTTTCAGGCGTCTCTGTACCAAAACGGCCGCTGGAGCTTCTATAGACTCACTTTCAATTGACTGCCCCCTCCCACTCTATCAATCACACTACCTCCATAACACAACACTGAGTACCAATCCTCTACAGTCACTACGTCCTTAACCCAAGGCTGAGTTCCAATCCACTAGTCACTACCTCCATAACCCAAGGCTGAGTTCCAATCCTCTACAGTCACTTCCTCTACAGCCTCTACTTCTACATCCCAGGCCTGAGTACCGATCCTCTAGTCAATACCTCCATAAACCAAGGCTGAGAACCAATCCTCTACAGTCACCACCTCCATAACCTAAAGCCACTAACATCCTGTTTGGGGTACAGCCTCAGTTCCAAATTCAGCTCCACAACATGCTCTTTTAGGGGTCAAAGGATCTAATTTTGCCAGAAATTATCAATGAGCAAGGACAACCAATCATTGTTTCATGAAAATAACTTCTGGCAACTGACCATACATAATGTTTTTACTTCGGCAGCATGTGGTGACCCTGCTACACTGAATAAGCCATGAAGGGTAACAGGGATATCCAACAGTGACTTATTGCGAAAAAGAGGGGAGAGGTTGGAATAGGAAAACCTTCCCACGGCTTTTGGGAGTTCCCACCCTCCCTCCTTCCCTTCCTCTGCTGTGAGTAAGTGTGTAGCCTCCAATTGTCCGCCAGCTTCTGTCTTTCTGCTCTGTGTGAAAGCACGTCTATTTTCTGTATAAGCGTGGCCAACCGGCTATATTTGTGGCTGGAGTCCCCGCTGTGACGGACCCCTCCCATAGATAACATTACTAGAACAGGCATCCCCATTCAAGTCATTGGCTCGGGACAGCTGGGCCGGAGGCCACAGCAAGTGTCCTAGTGGTTCTATGTCGATGGCCGATCCCCTCTGTGTGGTTCCAGCCTGCAGGGGGAGGTGACTGCAGCCTCCCCACCGCGGCCACAACATCACCCCTCTGTGTGGTTCCAGCCTGCAGGGGGAGGTGACTGCAGCCTCCCCACCGCGGCCACAACATCACCCCTCTGTGTGGTTCCAGCCTGCAGGGGGAGGTGACTGCAGCCTCCCCACCGCGGCCACAACATCACCCCTCTGTGTGGTTCCAGCCTGCAGGGGGAGGTGACTGCAGCCTCCCCACCACGGCCACAACATCACGCCTCTGTGTGGTTCCAGCCTGCAGGGGGAGGTGACTGCGGCCTCCCCACCGCGGCCACAACATCACCCCTCTGTGTGGTTCCAGCCTGCAGGGGGAGGTGACTGCAGCCTCCCCACCACGGCCACAACATCACGCCTCTGTGTGGTTCCAGCCTGCAGGGGGAGGTGACTGCAGCCTCCCCACCGCGGCCACAACATCACCCCTCTGTGTGGTTCCAGCCTGCAGGGGGAGGTGACTGCAGCCTCCCCACCACGGCCACAACATCACGCCTCTGTGTTGGACCAACAACGGAGGGATGTGGGCAATGCAACTCAATGCCTCAGCGGGGGACTAGGGGGCCCCAGACCGGCCCACCCAGCCGAGACGCACTTCCTGTCCTCTCCTGACTGACGGCTTTTGGTGAGAAGCACTCAACCCAAACATACATTTCCCAGTCTCTCTCTATCGCCCTCACGGGCTCCCTTAAGAACAAAGTCGGGGCAACACAACCCCTCGTTGTAAAGGATCTGGCGTTGTTTTTTGATTTTTTTTTACATAAACATTTGTAGGCTTAGCTTAAATGCGATACCAGTCATATAGAATATCTGAGGGTTCAAGTCATTGTTCAGTTGCAAGTGCCTTTATTTGTTATCCTTCACCTTCCTGTCCTGGGCCCCCAGTGGGAATCAAAACACCCGTGGCGTTGGTGCACCATGCTCGACCAACTGAGCTACTAACATGTACAATAGTCTGGCAGTGACAATGGATCTCCGTCACTGTGAGCTCGCTAAAAGGCAGAGGTGAGGGTGATTATGTCTGAAGGTGTTGTCAGTCACGAGTCCTGACACAGACTGATCATTAAGGGTTCATTGTAGTAGACTGTCCAGTCTCAGACAACCTGTGGAGATGGTTGGACAGGAGGATGGGCTTTCAATGGTCTGACTGGGCTTACTGAAGCTGAGGTGTTTTAATTGACCCCCTGGCGTCGCATGGTTTTTGTTGGTAGATCATGTCTATTACTGTGCAATGGTTGTAGGTTTGATTCCCACGTGGGACCAATACAGTATAAAACAAATTTGTTCACTTCTGCAACTACAAGAGCATCAGCGAAAGGACTGTAATGTAATCTAACAACCATTCCATGGAAACTGCAAAAAAATGAGTTATTTAAGTGTGTAGATAGATGGTTTCTCAACAAACATACATAAACCTCCTGATAAATGGTACATATGTTTACTTGACAGATCAATTCAGATAGAACAATCAAGCCCTTACATGTCAACCACCAACCAAACACAGAAAACAGAAAATATCTCAGTTGCCATTCAAACAATTACAGTCTTTAATTCATGATCTACTTTACGCCAATAGCCTCCAGCTTCTGTATGATTAACAAAAGATGTGTTTGGATGACCGAGTAATGAAATTCAATAGTTAGGGAGACTATAAGACACTTAAAGGAAGAAACTGTCAGTTCCTTATTAAATTTGGTCTCTTTTCTCAGTCAGTGAAGATGTACAAAAGATCCCCTCTGCCTCTTCATAGAGTGGTGGTCATCCACAACACAAGTGTCCCCCTAAACCTGACCGGAAATTCTTGGAGGAGCTTAACCGACAAGTCCTTTGAACATCACCCCACTCACTTCCTCCATTGTGGAGTTATGAAGACAGCTTTATGAAGGCAGCTTTGAACTATCAGTGGTAAGAAGCTTTTGGCATTGACTGCTAATCTCTATGGCTCAAGTCAATTTAGACAGATCCTCAGAGGAACCATAAAATATATATTGCTATTAATTTCCCTCATCTAAAACTACAAGAGAAAGATGACTGATTTTAATGTAAATATTGAACCTGAAGCTAAATAATAGTTAGCATGGTTTACAATAGCAGTTGTGTTTATGATAACCGCTGTAGTGATTTTGGAGGTTATAATGGGCCCAGCGAACATCTGAATGTCATGCTGCGTTATTACCAATCTACCTGAAGCATGTTCACATAATGTTGGATGCGGAGCTAACGGTAACCTACAAGGTATGCTACATTGAGGGTTAATCTAGGGTTCCGTTTGGGAAGCTGGCACTGGGGAAGCTGTGTTATCACACAGGCAATTACAGACGGATATGGAACACTTGAAACATGGTTTACACATGCAACTGAGTTTACCATGCTTTGGGCTGTTTAGGGTGATGTTTAGTCTCAAAGTCTTGAAAGAAAATGTAATGGAAACTTTAAAATGATGGCTTGTATTATAGAAGGAATTGTTGAACTGAAAGGAAACTGTAGAATTTGGTCCGGACTCTTGAAAGAACCATTAAAATGAATGAAAATTCTGTTGGGGACTGATCTATAAAAGGCAATGTACATCTGAATAAAAGTTCTGAAAAAGGCATGTTATTTGGGAATTTGGATCTGTCTGCTTAAACCCTGTTCTTCATAATATCTGTCTGAGGAACATCAAGTACACAGGGCCCAACATTCCAGGAACTTAGAGCGAAGGTCAGGCAAACCTGAGGTGATCGATAGTGTTGTCGGGTCAACAAACTCTGCTGTCTTACAAAATCACTGCCAATGCCAATGGAATGTTTGCGCTGGGCTTAGTAGAAGTAAAAGGGCCTTGAAATGTTTCCAGTGTGCTCAGAATACCCACTCAGGTTCAAAAAGAAAATAGGCTATAATCTACTAGCAATCACACTTTGCTTATACAATATGCCAGTTGACTCACCCAAGGTGTATGGGCTGATTAAATATGGATTGTTTTATTATGCCAAAGTCATAGACTAGTCAGCTGTTTCAGCGTGATTATAAATTCCTCAGTACATACGCTAAAAAAATAGTTTTTTATAGGTTTATTAACGCTTTATCATGTGTTTCATTTTCAGTCGAAAAGTAACAAGAGGCCTGAATTTATAGTATTTTTGTTAAGATTACATGATTCAAAGAAATTCACGACTGATTGAAAATATGGAACATGGACATGTATGCATGTGTGTGTCTTTTTGTGTGTGTTTTTATACATAGGCTATATATCTAAGTGTCTTTTCACATTTTGATGTGGACTTAAAACTATTGAACTGAGTCTGGTCACCACAACAAAGTGCCATCCTATAGGTTAACATTAGGCAAAAATGTATAACTTGTTTTAATTTTTCTAAGTGAATAATTTCTTGTCTCCACAATGATAGAGATCCATAAGATGTGTGTGTGTGTGTGTGTGTGTGTGTGTGTTTGTGTACATGCCTGGATGTCCAACCCACTATCACAACAGGACGTTGGTGGGTGTTTAATCCATATGAATTAATCTGGATTCTTCCACTTAGCACAATGGCCATATGCCCATCTTGTTTTACATTAATTCACGGTAGGAGGTGTTTTTATAAGACGCTGTAAGAATAAATCCTTACAGTAGCCTAAAGCAATAGTGGACATGCTAATGTACTATTATGAAGGTAGATGTTATTCACTGTTATTGCATTGCAGACTAGCTGTTGTTGCATTGCAGACTTGAGGTTTTGTTTGATGTTCTCTGGTACTTTCCAAAGAAAACAGTATATTCCCGAAACACAAGCCACTTCAGGTCAGTACATATTCATTCTAAACGCCCACCTTGCAACATCCGCTAATAAATTCATTTAATACTGACAGGCGAAACCCCCTAGAAAAGGATAAACAGTGAACGTCTTATTTTGGCCGACAACAAAATAAGTTATTTCAAGTGTACCTATGTTTTGTCATACCTGTACCACTCCAGTCCTTTGTCATAGTTCCGATCGAAGAAGTGGGGCTCGGCTCCAACAGCTCTGATATCAGGATGCACTCGGAGGAACTCCAACAACGCCCGCGTGCCTCCTTTCTTCACTCCAATGATGATCGCCTGCGGTAACTTCTTACTCTCCGCCGGCCCCGACTCATTCAACAGATTTGACACGACATTGTCATCGAAAGTCCTCTGCTCGCTCTGTATCTCTTCCCAATCTTCTCCTCTGCTGTCCAAATCGTTCTCATTGTTCAATAAATCCCTGGATGATACCCCGAATAACGGATCTAACAAATCTTCTTGCGCGTCAGAGTCAACATTTACTTGATTCTGGAACAGGGTTTGAGTTCTGTTGGGATTCACTTCAGCATGTTGAGAATGTTTACTGTTGGCTGAACTGACAATCATACTTGGCATGGTTGAACAGTATCCGACGCAGCAGTATATCATGTACATCCACAGCGAAAGCATGATGCAGAAAACGAGCAATTTATTCTTCACGGGGGATGATGAGACAACATGTAGGTTGTGATATATTGGGCTATATTCCATAGGACCGTCGGGAGAGAGTCATAATCCAAAGACGCATATTGGCAAAAGTTATTCGCTCCTCTTCCAGGCTAAAGACCAAACGGACATAATTCCTCAACTTCCCTATTTGCTGCCTTACTGATAATTAGCCTAGTGTTAGATACATCGCTCAAGCACTGTTCATAGTTAATTAAAATTAAAAGAAAAGATACTCGCATCAGGTGTGTCCGCGCGCAGTGCTTCGTGAAAGTGAGCGAGAGCGCAGTATGGATAGATAGTAGGTCTCATCTAATTCAAACCCGTTAGACTTTGGAGCGCATGACTGACAATTGAGCCGACCAATCCTATCAGACTAGAGAGATAATTGCCTATTAACCTAACAGGCGATTACCTTTTATCTGTTGCTTTTATTTCCAATGTAGCCTATCTGCTCCTGTAAGACGAGACACTGCTACATGAGTGTTTGTGTTTCATGATAACAAATTTACAAAAACGAATGATTTTGAAACATTAAATGTTTTTATACACGTAGATAACTCTCAAACAAAGTAGAATTGTTGGAGGAATTCAAAATGAGCTGGTAAAGCCAATCCTCTCCATCTCGTTTTAGTGCTGATGCAAATATCTTTACAGCGTTAAAAACCAAATTGTTTACACTCTGAACATATGAACGTCATGGCATGATCAGCTGGGCTACATCTGTTTACTGCCACGAGAATTTGCATCAGAATATATACGACTCAAACAATACGGAGGACTTTTCTGCGTGACCAGACAAGAGACAATCGTTTTGCACAGCGAGCAGCGTGAGCACCACAATCTGAATGGATAAGGCACAACGTAGGGCAGATGTCCCGCATCTCCTAACGGTGGGAGGTAATGCTGCATTTTTTGTTCGGAGCTTGGTCTTGCATTCTTCCACCCTGCAGTAGTGTTTGGAGTTCAGTGTCGCAGGTTATAACCTGTACTGGATATATGGTGACTTAAGCCTACTTTCACCTCCAGTCAAGGTGCGTTTGTTAGTTTGAAAAGTATGGAACTTCAAAGTGTTGGGCATGTTTGTGTACGCATGTGTGTTTCGGTGGGTATATTCACTATAGTCGCTGGTAAAAAATGTCAACTAAAATTCGGGTTAAGTCGTGACTTGGATTAAGACTTTATTTACTTGTCCATTTTGTGTTTTAAGTAGTTCAGTGAGTTGATTTATATATACACTTTACACATTGACACCTGTGGGAATCATACAGCACTGGTATTGCAAGCACTGTAATCTGCCAGCTCAGATTCATGATGTCATTGCATACCGCGATCAGCCATAACATTGTGACCACCTGCCTAATATTGTGTAGGTCCCCCTTTTGCCACCAAAACAGCCCTGACCCATCAAGGCGTGGATTCCATTAGACTTTTGATGGTGTGTTGTGGTTTCTGGCTCCAATATGTTAGCAGCAGATCCTGTAAATTATGAGACGGGGCCTCCATGGATCGGATCTGTTTGTCCAGCACATCCCACAGATGCTCGATTGAATTGAAATCTGGGTAATTAGGAGTAAACACCTTGATTTTGTGTTACTCAAACCATTCCTGAACCATTTTTGCTTTGTGGCAGGGCAGATTATCCTTCTGAAAGAGGCCAGTGCCCTCAGGAATTATCATTGCCATGACAAGGGGGCAACGATGCTTAGGTAGGTGGTACGTGTCAAAGTAACATACACATGAATGACAGGATCCAATGTTTCACAGCAGAACATTGCCCAATGCATCACACTGCTTCCGCCGGCCTGCCTTCTTCCCATAGTGCATCCTGCTTCCATGTGTTCTCTAGGTAAGCGATGCACACTCCCCCGGCCATCCATGTGATGTAAACCAAAATGTGATTCATCAGACCAGGCCACCTTCTCTCTTTGCTCCGTGGTCCAGTTCTGTTTTTCACGTTCCCGTTGTAGGTGCTTTCAGCAGTAGACAGGGGTCAGCATGGGCTCCCTGACTGGTCTGTGGCTGAGCAGCCCCAAACGCACCAAACTACAATGGATTGTGTGTTCTGACACTTTTCTATCAGTACCAGCATCGAAGTTTTCAGCAGTTTGAGTTATAGTAGCTTGTTTGTTGGATCGGACCACACGGGCCAGCTTTTGCTCCCCACGTGTATCAATGAGCCTAGGCCGGCCATGACCCTATGGCCGGTTCACCGCTTTTTCTTCCTTGGACTACTTTTGATGGGTACTGACCACTGCAAACCGGGAACACCCCACAAGGGCTGCAGATTTGGAGATGCTCTGACACAGTTTCTAACCATCACAAGTTGGCCTTTGTGAAAGTCACTCAGATCCTAATGCTTGCCCATTTTTCCTGCTTCTAACACATCAACTTTGAGGACAGAAAGTTCACTTCCTGCCTAATATATCCCACCCGCTGACAGGTGCCATCATAATGAGATTATCAGTGTTATTCACTTCACCAGTCGCTTCACCTATTTCAGGGTGGTTGTGATTGTTTGGTGTCCCTTTGGTTGATGCTTTGCAATGTTGGTGGATTGATTTTCTGACTGTTGGGCCCTGTCCGGGGCCTCCCCCAGATAGGTCCACAGTGTCACTGGTTTTACGCTCCTATATTATTTTGTCGGGGGAGTAGGGACAGTTTTACTTCTCCACTGTACATTATTTTAAACCTAAGGAATGTGCTCTCTAAATGGTCCTTGTCTCCTGCCCCGTTCAAACTTAGGAGGACATGAGGACTTGGCCCACACCTCCCAAGCACCAGGTTCTAAAGACTTGTTGCTGTGCTACTGTCCAAGGAACACCTGGCTGTTTTGCAAATGACACAGCTGCCAGTCTGCATCACATCTTTTACTCTTAAAATGTTGACCCAGCACAGCCAGAAGAGGACTGGTCACCCCTCTGAGCCTAGTTCCTCTCTAGGTTTCTTCCTTAATTTTAGCCTCTCTTAAGGAGTTTTTCCTAGCCACTGAACTTCAACACTGTTGTTGCTTGCTCCTTGGGGTTTCAGGCTGAGTGTTTTGTAAAAGCACTGTGACAACTGCTGATGTAAAAAGGGATTTATAAATACATTTGATTGATTGAGCAGTCATAATGTTAAAGCTGATTGGTGTATGTGTTTTTTTTGGCTGCGGAGCAGTTTATTGTGGATCTCTAAGACTGGTTACTCCAAAGAACATGCACACATGTTAAATGAAATGCATTCCAGTTGACTAACTCATAAACACTTTTTGAAAAAGGATTGTGCAAAGCTGTTATCAAAATAGTGGCTACTTTGAAGAATCTACTATGTGCAATATATTTTGATTTGAATAACACCTCTTTGGTTGCTACATTATTTCATGTGTCATTTTCTAGTTAGGATGTCTTCAATATAATTTTACAATGTGGAAAATTGTAAAATAAAACCCCAAACCTTGAAGTTGGGGGGTCAAACGCTTGATACTGGTACTGTATTTTTAAGTTTTGGTCCTCACAAATATTGTGATATTAACATGTGTGTTTCTTAAAGTGTGTGTGTGTGTGTGTGTGTGTGTGTGTGTGTGTTTGTGTGTCTGTCCATATGTTTCTGAATGTGGGGTTCAGTGGGATTATAAAGGGATAGAGCTCCCATGTCAGTCAGTCACCACTCTGTAATCCCCTTATCACACACACGCACAAACACACACGGACACACACACACAAATGAATAAAGTGTGTGTGCATGCGTCTGTGTCGGTACGAGGTTCCTCTCTGTTTATTGAGTGTAAACAGCAGGCAGAGTTCCACAAGGAAACTGAATGTCTCTAAATCACAACAGAAAATAATTGGTAATGGCCAGTAGTTGGAAATGGAGTTGGAATGGGCTGGAATTCTTTAATTCACACAGGCCATATTTATGAAGCTAGCTACATCTCAAAGAGTTCAGAGCAACATTTGTAAAATTTGTTTGGGCACTTGCAAATGACTTTGCTCTCAAGGCCCGGCGCCACGAGTGGGTAAGAGGGGGCTTTGCACCCTCAATTTCATTTTCTGCAAAAAATAAAGATTAGCCCCCTTGTCATTTTTTACTGCCCCCTCAGTCACTTCGTCCTCTCGCCGGACCCAGCACACACTGCGTTTAAATAGTAAAGCACCGCAAATCAAATTATGAATACGAGAAAGGGTACACTTAAATATATTACCAGTTGTTGTTTATTCCTTAAATTGCTTTTACTCCATTCAGCAATTGGATTAAAAGCTGGTAATATGATTAGATTAGTTGTAGAACTAGATATTTTTATATTTGGATCAAGTCAAGTATTCTGCAGAGTATAAAGCCTAAATATTTCATTTAATTAATGTTTTATAGGTTAACCCAAAAGGGATATGGTAACACCAAAAACATTTCCCAGAAAGCTTTGCTTCAATAAGTTTGTTTTTATATGTTCTGTTCTCATTGCTCACATTAATTTCTTTGTCTAATTTAAAAGTCATTATCTTTATTTTCCTAACCCAATCCAACATTTAAGCGGTTAGATTTATTGCACTGATTACAGAGCATGTTTTAATTAATATAGTTTACCTGATTTTGTTCCTTAAGCAAATCATTGCTCATTCAGTCATTTTGAGTGTGTGTTGAGGGTGATGAAAGGTTGCACTTGTTGGCTACACTCACATGGAGCCGAATTGGAAATACATTATTTTAATATTTGGTGCCGTTTGGGACCCCTTTTCCCTGGTCATTTGAGGGTTTTTGGAGCAGTCAGCCACTAGCAGTCAGAACTTAGAACCTTACAAACATGCTTGCTGTGAGTCCTATGCTTTCACATCATGTAAACAGTATAATTCAATTTAGCAATTAGCAGAATTATGAGTTGTACAACAACCATGTCTCTGTCAATGACAAACACACTTATGGTTGGGTATCACTCATGTATGTATAAAGGCACGCTGGGTTATATGCAAATGAGACAGTACAAAATCAACACTGATAAATAAACGTAGAAAATACAAGTTTAACCCAATTGACTGATTTGCATTGGGTTTACTGATACAATATAAGTGTGAGTCCAAAACTATTTGCAAGTCGGATGAAGGCAGTTCTTAAATGTATAAATCCATTACAACTCAACATTATTTTAAGCTTGTTTTAAATTGTCTTGCACTTTTTTTGCCGGACTGTTTAAGCTGAGCTGGCCCAGTAGAGCAAGTGTCTCTGACTGGCTGACTGACTTGTTAAATAGTGGTTAGTGAAGCGGATTTGCAAATATAGGTCTCGCAATCGAATCTCCTTGCAGTCAAAACAAAGTATGCGTTTGGATTTGTTCCGGATAAACAAAAACGTTGCTGGCTTTAACCTTCAGTATCTATGTTATAGTAAGCCTAAAATAAAACAATTTACGGTTATGCAGTATTACGACTTGTTTTGGGGGATTTTCGAAGTACACATCCATGCATGCTTTTTGGGTCAGTATGGACAAACATGTTGCTGACTACATACTACATTAAGTAGCTACGTTTTAGTAAGTCTAAACAAAAACTGTTTACAGTTATGATGCAACTGTTTCTGATTTTGAGGTACGCATCTGCATGCTTTTGGGGTAATAAAACCCACTGGGCAGTAAAAGAGTTGGTGTTTCCATGATTCTCTCTTCTTTTCATATATTGTCACCTGTAGTTATTGTATCAATGTCATTCACCAATGAAAGAAAAACAAATGTTTTTGTGCCATTAAATGAAATGGCTATGACAGGGAAATGTGTATCTTCAGTTTCACTAGCAATTACTCAATTCTTATAACTGGTTCTAGGAAGTTAGTAGATACTATTACAAGCAAGCCTATTACTGACTAATAAGCTGTTTAAATGGCCAGTGGCAACAGCCATAGTTTGTAAATGCTATTTGTGGTGGAGGTAAATTTAATAAGAAACATTAGTCAGTTTAACACAATTCTCTGTGGTGTCTAGTGACTGGTGAAACATGTAGCATCATGGCATAGTGGTTGTAGACAGTGCCTCTCACGAGGGAGACCCACGTTTGTATCCAGCGAGGGCAATATCGGTTTTATTTGTAGGCCGAAATACAACTGCTTACAGTTATATTACGACAATTTCTTGTGGATTTTCAAAATACGCATCCGGGTATGCTTTTTGGGTCAGGATGAACAAAAACGTAGTTGGCTACAACATTCAGTAGCTATGTTTATAGTGAGCCTCAACTTAAACTGTTTTCAGTTATACAGCATTGTGACTAGTACTGGTGGATTCCACGATTCTCTTGGCTTTTCACTTGAAAAATGTAGTTATCGTCACCTTTATTGATAGTTACTGTATCAATGTCATTCGCGAATGAAAACGTATGTTGTTGTGAAGAAAGAGGAAGAGATTGCATGCATTTCACACCAGGTCCACCACCATTTGACCAGGAAAATGAGAGATTAATTAAATACAGTCCACTAGGGGCAATGTGAGTGCATGTAACCATGCCGGAGGCTTCCAAATGTCATATGACTTGTACATGGGGTCATTAGACTCAAAGGATCACAGGTTGAGTCCCAGTGCTTGGCATTTGTAAACATTTGGTCAGATTCTTTTCTGCTTCCATTGTTTTATTTTGATTACTTTATTTGCGGTGTTCCCAATCACCTCATCAAAGATATCTATATCTCCAAAATCATCCAGACTTGGATCTCTACCAGCTAACGGCTAAGGAATCTTTATCACAATAAACTGTATAATTATTGGATATTAAAGATGCACATATTCATCTTTACGTTGTATATGAAATAAATGCTTAATTCATTATAAGTAATGTACAGAATAACACAAGACAGAATATTGCATAACAGCGGCAGTCATAAATCACCAATTGAAAAAACAATTCATGCTTTTTGGGAATTTCACAAAATCCAAAAGATAGGGTCAAAATTTACCCATTTGATTGGATAACTTAAGACAGACACTTACAATCACAGGTTACATACATAAAATTAGGTTGAGGAATATATAATGTCATAATTTTTATCATTTAGTAGAGGCTATTACCCAGAGAAATTTACAAGAGCAATTAAGGCCTTGCCCAAGGTCACAAAATTATATTTGTCACCTCTTCTGTGTTTGGATTTAAACCAGCAACCAGTCGGTTACTGACCCAACATTCTAAACATTAGCCCTCTGCCAACTCAAAAATAATTGAAAAGTCAAATGTTTTTATTATTTATATATAAATAATCTGTCTATGAACATTATTGGACCGTTGTGCAACTGGTCATTGACCAGATATGTCTAGTCTTGTGGACAGTTAGTTGTATTTTCCCAAATCTTTAGCCCTACCTTAGCTAGTATCTTATGCCATATTGAACCTATTGAGTTTAGAAATGTATCCCCGCTGGAAAAGTGTGATTGCAAAACTTGTTGGAGGAAGAAAGAGTGACACAGAAACAAAAATAGATTTAAACTTTACAAGTATTATTCCTGGGTGCTCTAAAAAAAGTTTAACAAATTGATGTTTGGATTGCGTAACCATGCCAAGGAAAGTTGGTTTGCTGTCTTTCACTGGATCTTTGAGAATATATAGTTAATTTATGCAAATTTTGCAAATGTATGCACCAGAGAAGGGAACCACCATTCACAATTTTTTCTGGTTCTGAGTGTGAGTGGTTTGTTGATCACACGTGTCTAAATACTGTACTGTAAGTGGAGAAAACTATTTGTATTATTCCAAGTTACATCAATCAGTCTACGGTGGCCCACGGGTGCAAAACACAACAACATTAGTTATGGAAACAAAATTAAAAACACAACAACATTAACAAAAATGAAACATTTATAAAAATGTTGCATTTCAGAAAACAATCAACTAGTCACAACACAACCACATTAAGTGACAACACAACAGCGTTGGGTCATACCACAACAGCATCGGCGCAGAACACAACAGCATTAGCCGAAAACACAGCAACATTTGCAGAAACGCTGCCTTTCAAGTTGCTCAAAACAGAAGTGCTCCAAACCACTAGGGCCAGTGTAAGTTTAAAAAAAAAATTGTTACCTTTGGTCAACTCAAGTCACTCAACGTAAGATTATAATAAATTTCTATTGAAAAACTTACATTGCCGAATTTAGATGGCATTCTTTTTTGTTATTATTTTTAACCTATTTTGTTATTTCAAATAGGCCTTATGCACATTCCATTATGAACGTTCCACATCCACTTCCTACCGGTGTGCCAATTTCCGGTCACGCATATTACAAACCAGTAGAGATAATATTGCTAACGCCTTTGTCGCTGTTTTATTTTTAACAAGGTGTCTCCAGGACCTAAACTTAATATTAATGATTTACATTGAATAGCCTAATCCGCTTCTGAGACTCCAGCTAGATACCAAGAAGGAAAACGGGTTCAAGATGTATATTGGAAGCTACATAGACAACTGTGAAGGTAAGTGCTAAGGCAATGACACACATTCAACTACATAGCTACCCAATGAATGTAACATTAACATCAGCTAGTTCATGTTAACAATCTTACAGGGAATTTAGCTGAAAGTGTTTGTATTTGTGTTAGCTTGCAATATAATTATGCCAATGAGCTGTAATGCCTAACAATACATTTTATTCCATATATTCTGCACAGTATTTAACAAATAATATACGCTGACAGAGCGTAAAGCCGCACAGCATGCATGTAGGGAAAGATGATATGATACTAGCAACATTGCTAAGAACTCATTCTGTAGGACATTAATTCAGGTCAACATATGGAGGAGACAGGGTTTGAATATAATCATATCACAAGATTATCGTATCACTCTTATGAGTATACAAAACTGAGGGTTGTTGAACAAAGAACAAAACGTATAGCCTGCTCCAGTTGTCTTTATATCCTACATTGAGGGCCTGAGTTGTGCACCTCGAGAGTCATAACCTGGATACATTGTGGTAAATCACATGGGCTTTTCATATCTGCACATATTTTGCTTTACTTCATAGATGTTAAAGCACTGTGTACCAGTATACCTCCTGAGTTGCAGGAAGTTCTATGTGTAACCACCTGGTTTGTCAGCTTTACCAGATGGCACACGTTTCACTACTCAACACTCTTGCTGCACCACTTGTTCACAGCTACACAGAGACAGAACAACGTCTGGTCCGGTTGATAGCATGGAGGTTTGGAAATCAACTAACTCGTGTGCTGATGGAATAAGGTAAAGTTAGAGGCACCTCAAATATATCTTTTAGAAATGTAACATTTGGAGCTTGTAAATCTGTATGTTATTATTCATGCTATTTGATGTACACTGATATTTTACCCATTTAAACCATCAATTAGGCCCAAAAATGGTTTAAATGTTTTGCAGGAGTTCCCTCTACAAAGCTCTCCACAGAAAAATGCCTGACAGGGACCTTCTCCACATCTCAGAAACATTTACTCCACTTACTGCCCCTCATGTGGCCAGGCAACGATCCCCCGGTTGAGTCTACCTTTGGACTGGCCTTACCTGAATGGAGAGCTGAGGTGTAAGAGATCACATGCCTACTACTGGCATGTGCAAGGTCAACTCTTTCTGGAGATTGGCCACCTACACCCTCCTGGTGGCATTTTAGGATTTGATTGAGGACAGCAGACGGAGCAGACACATCCGAGATACAGTCCTCTCCAAAAGTATTAGAACGGCAAGGCAAATTCCTTTGCATTTGTTGTTCACTGAAGACATTTGTGTTTTGAGTATGGGACAAGAGTTCAGAATTTCAGCTTTAATTTTCTGGTATTCAGATCTAGACTTGACTTATCTAATGTTGCAGCTTGTATTAGTCTTAACATCCTGATTCTTTCAGATATTTATTATTTCATTTTTGTTTTACTGCAATTTAGTTTTTTTAAACCGTATCAACATTGCAGTGCATGCCTAATGCTAAGACAATATTCATTAAGTAGGCTTACTTTTGGAAAGATGTGGTGTCCTAGTTGTGAATAACACAGTAGGAGATACAGGGGACTTTGGGATTGCTGGATAGTTAACAATTAATATACCTTGTGTAAAAACCTATGTCTGTCAAATCCCATTTAACCACTGTACACAAAAGTAGTGATGTGTTGTCTGTTTTTCCAGCTTTGTTTGAAGCTACAGATTTTCTCTTGTTTGCTCCTTGTTCACCATTATTAAAGCCATATCCAGGACTATGGGATCAGTCCATTGTTGTTAGCAAAATTTCTCGCCTTGTTCGTCCTCTTCTGTAGGTGTTTTGGTCGTCTTTCCCAAACACCAGGTCTGTTTTGAATATGACTATTCCATGCAAAGACGGTAGAAACCACACTTTTAGGTACCACCGTTCTCCAACTTTCCCCTCAGCATAGACATTTGCAATGAAATGTGTATTGCCCATCCATGTTAATGTCATGATGTACTGCCACCAACCACCTTTTTCGGACCTCTTCATCGATCAAGAATCAATGTTCATTACTACCTCCTTCATGAGGCAGAAATTACCCGTTGCAAAAAAATACTCTAAGTGTTCACCATAGCTGGGTCATAATGAAAACATTAACATAAAAGCTTATTTCAAACATTCCATAACAAATCATTTATATAGAGATTAATCAAAACATCTTCAGCCAGACGATTTAAAAAAACATTGGTCATGCAAAGTCTTTGGTCGTCTTGCATGAACTGCTCGTTTGAGATCTCCCCAGAGAGGCTCAATGATGTTATGGTCTGGAGACTATTATGGCCACTCCATAATAGCCTTCACCTTTTTCTGCTGTAACTGCTGGAGGGTCAACTGGGCCTTGTGCTTTGGGTCATTGTTGCACTGGAAAGTCCAAGAGTGTCCCATGTGCAGCCTTTGTTCAAAATAATGTAAATTGTCTGCCAGTATTTTCTGATAGCATGCTGCATCTTGCCATCAATTTTCACAAGATTCCACGTGCCTTTAGAGCTGATGCAACCCCACAACATCAGTGAGCCAACACCATGCTTCAGAGTAGGGATGGTATTCTTTTCACTATAAGCCTTGTTGAACCCTTGTTCTGTCCATCAAGCTCTATCTTGGTCTCCAATTTACAGCTGTGAGGTGTGTAAAGGTGTTGTCAGGCATTTTGTGACTGCACTTTTTTGTGGCATTCTTTCTAGCAACTCAATCATGCAGCTAATTTTTGTTCAAGTATCGTTATATTGTGCTCTGTGAAACAACCACACCTTTCTTTCCAATTAAACCTTTTTCTCCAGATGTTACCTGTGGGTTTTTCTTTGTATCCTGAAAAAATACTCTGGCAGTTTTGGCTGAAATCTTTCTTGGTCTACCTGATCTTGGCTTGGAAGCAAGAGATGCCCAAATTTTCCACATAATAAATGATTTAACAACACTGACTGGCATTTGCAAGGCTTTGGATATCGTTTTCTCCTTTTTCATCTTTAGAAAGTCCTTTGACAGATCATTTCTGCTCCACATGGTTCAATATCTAGCCTGCTCAGTGCATCCATGTGAGAGCAAACAAGCTCATTGACTGTTAATACACAGACACTAATAGCAATTTAAAAAGCTATTTGATATGGGCCATTTGGGTGATTTCTGTTATCATTATGATTTCAAAAGAAGCCAAACAGCTCTATGTTAATCAATGGCTTCATATGATCACAATCCTTAACTATCCGACAGTTATTTTGCGTGATCAGTCATATTTTCAAGTCATTGCCAAAATTTCACAATTTCTGCCAGGGTATGCAAACATTATTAGCACAACTGTATATAGATTTCAATTTTGTTCTACTTTGTTGTTGACACTGACTGCTTTCTGTACTACACAATAATAACACTTTTGTGAAGCTGAATGCTATTGTGTAAGATCTTAGATGTGCACCAAACATATTTTTTTTAAATCCAGGTTTAAAACACTAAGGCAAATCATATTGTTTTGTCTTACAGCTTTTATAGCTTCCTTTGTTTCTATCACGTTCTATTTTCTTGTTCTATGTTTTTTTATTATGCTGTATTTTATATTGCTTCTATGTATGAATTGTGCTATATAAAACGCTTGCTTACTTGCTATCACGCAGAGCTTTATAGATACCATGCAGTTTTAACAGTAGGCAAAAGTTATCTGGGAAGTCAGTACTGTGCAACACTGTGGTACACAGGAAAAGGATATGCAAATGTATTTGTATACAGTACAGTAAATTTAGCACATATTTCTTACATATCCGGCAGCTGGCAGGTAATTAGTCAATTTAGCAGACATCACTAACATTACTAGTCATAGATATTTATGTAATATACATATTATGTCGGACAGGTTCTGATAATTAAATGGATTATTTTGCATGTGATGGCCCACATGATGAAAGGATGTTTAGAAGAGAAAGACAATTTCACTGAGAATCAACTCAATTGTTTTTTTTTTTTAAGTCATGCGCATGTAGGTATTGTGCAATTTGTAGACAACTTTATTTTCTCTTTGGCAAACGTCCCAAAATGTGTGCAATTTGCTTGAATGCATAAGAAACTATAATCTGGTGTGAATTCAAAACTTATAATTTTTTTAAAAACTTTGAGAATGTAGTCAAACAATTGATGAAAACTGTAAATTGAAACCCTGTCCCATTTTTGCTGTGAATTTTCCTCTGGAGCGGTTTGACATGTCTATGTAGGGCAGAGCAGAGCAAAGAGACTGTTTTTGGAAGAAGTGACACCTGAGGGGAAGAGCACACACACACACACACATCCACAGACACGCTTTTTCGGAGTCCGGAAGACCATGTGTGCTGATTGGTTCCGCCTGTTCTGCTTCATGATGCGTGGAGACAATACCTCATGCATACTCAGACCCACACACACACATACACACAATGGTCTGTTTTAAGGTCTGGAGAGCAGTCTTGACACATTAAAGGGGTTCTGCTTCTTTACATCTTCCATTAGAATACGGTAACTGGACCGCGTTAGCCCGTAACTCCTTCTCTCTCACACACACATGTCCCCTGACTTCACTTATCTCTCATCTGTTAGAACACACAACAGAGTACCTTTACACGCAACCTCATTAAATGCTACTACATTAACTCTCATAGCTGGAACCTAAGAAATTCACGACTCAAAGAGAAAAGGCATGTTTTATGACAGCATAATCTTTCTTTTGTGGAGGAGAAAGAGGGCCTTTCATAACATTATGATGTTTATTTTTTTCTAGGAATAGTATAAACCCCTAAAATGGTAATATTAGTTTTTAGGTGTTGGCTACATTTCATTTGGCCTCAGCAGCCTTACACAGTGTTTTTCTGTCACCCTTTCCTGTCAGCACACAGCTGTGTCAGAGTGCAGATTTCAGCACCTCATAGGGTTCATGAGGTTTCAGCATTGTTTAAATGAAAGAGGTTCGCTACATGGTAACTGACGGATTAAACACGGGATTTCTATTGAGGTGCTTCACGCAATCATTCTGTATAACATACAGAAACCAATAATCACAGTCGCCAAGAAACACAGATGCTCGCTTGCACACAAACATACCCTCCAGATGTCTCTGAGGACATAGAAGATCTCAGACGACACAGTTCAAGAGAACTGGTCAATGACCTCATCCCCTCTTCCACATCCGAACCACTTCAAACAGTCCCAAACAACTGAAAGAGAGGCACAAGAAATACACCAGGAACTATACACACTAAGACCTGGCAGTAATGACAGACACACATACACATGGTCACACAAGCACACGAACGCACAAACATTTACGCACAAGCTTACACACATTCAAAAGCACCCTCAAACACACACAGTTCAAACGAAATGTATACACACTGAGCCTCTGGTAATGACAGGGCTGTTAGCCGATCCAAAACAGCAGATCAAGACACTCCTCTGTCTCTTTTAAGGTCACTATCTTGCTCTCCCTCTATATCTTCCTCTGGCTCTCTCTCTCTCTCTGCAAGACCATTATAAACACCTACAAGCTTTTTGAGTCAGAATAAGACCATTTAGAATGTTAATAAATTCTCTGGAGCCCAGCCAAAGTCCCTCTGTCTGATCTTCTGTCTCCTAGCTGGGGGAATAACTTCAGCCTGGATGGATGCCTAATCCTATAGAGAGGATCCTTATCCTTAAGAAAAGGCCGTGTCGTTCTGTTTTCTGAAGGAACCACAGCGCCAGCAGGAATGGAAGTGACTTAAACTTTATGGACCCGACGACAGGTTCAGAGGCCTGAATGTGGCTTGAAGTCAGTGTGAAGAGTTACTTTCTCTTCTCGTCATGATTAGGTGGAGTAAGAAAATGCAACATCGCAGTCAAGGAGACAAAAAAGCAAGTACTTTGAAGCTTTCTTGAATAATATGTGCTACAGATTAAGGGAGATTGCTCTTCTGTTTTCTTCATCCCTGTCAGGCCAGATGTCACATCTCTAGTCAGCACGACCAGTAGTTCAGCAGAAAACACTGCAGCTTCTCTTTAACTCAGGTTATATCCAAAACAGTACTGTGGAACTGAGCACTACACATAAGTGTGTCATTTGTTCCCTGTAACTTCAGAACACACCACTGTTTATTGCATACAGAACCAAAGTATATAAATTGGTAATGTAATAAAATCTCATCTCATTTAATTGGATAAAGGTCGGCTTGTTTACTTTCTCGCTCTAGTTACCAAATACATTTTACATCTTGAATAGTGAAGTAGTCAGAGTTCCCTGTGTTATGTACACACAAAGTCAGAGATATTTGCTGGACCTGGAACATGCTGTTGTATACGCCGATCCAGAGCATCCTAAACATGCTCAGTGGGTGACATGTCCGGTGAGTATGCTGGCCATCCAAGAACTGGGATGTTTTCAGCTTCCAGGGATTGTGTTCAGATCACAACATGGTGCTGTTCAACGTCATGCTGCAACATGAGGTAATGGTCCATTACACACGCCTGCCCATACCATTACCCCATGGCCACCATGGGCCACTCGATCCACAACGTTGACATCAGCAAACCACTTACCCACATGACACCAAACACGCTGTCTGCCATCTGCCCTGTACAGTGAAAACCGGGATTCATCCGTGAAGAAAACACCTCTCCAAAGTGCCAGACACCATCGAATTTGAGCATTTGCCCTCTCAAGTCGGTTACAACGATGAATTGCAATCAGGTCGAGACCCTGATGAAGACAACGAGCATGCAGATGAGCATCCCTGAGACAGTTCCTGACAGTTTGTGCTGAAAGTCTTTGGTTATGCAAATCGATTGTTGCAGCAGCTTTCCAGTGGCTGGTTTCAAATGATCTAGGGGGTGAAGATGCTGGTTATTTTATGGTTTCAGGGTGGCTGTTGAGTTATTTCAATTACACTTGGTTGGGGATTATGCTATCCTAGCCAAAAGGGAAAGCTGGTTCCGCCACTTGGGCGCAAGGACAGAGAAGAGTTGTGACTGGACAGATCAGGAGTTGCCTTCTCATAAGCACGGGCTGGCCAAGAGACCAGAGGTGGCAGAATGAAGAGCCCAGGTAGGGATGTAGTATTTGCAAAGTGCATGAAAATATCTCCCCCTTGCTGCTCTGTAAGCAACCACTATGGTTTCGCAGCAATTGTGAGCTTCAACTGTAGAGAAAATCTATAGAAGTGAGACCCAAAGTGGATGTTTGCAGAGAACGAAAGGGTGTTTTCTAGATATTTAAAGTGTAGATAAAATAGGGACATCGAAAAAAATGATTGACCCCCGTGGCAAGGCTCTAGGTCTTCGCTTGGTGGCATGTATGCTGTCTACTTCAGCAATCCCTCTCAAAGGTTACATCGGTAGCTAGTGAGTTAGAAGATTTTCTCATGTGATGTTTTAATGTTTTACTGAGAACCAGAATACGATGTTTTGATGTTATTTTTATTTTTAAATAAGTTGGCAGTTAGGGGATTTTACACTCCCGACGAAATTTGAGAAAATACCAACGTTCTATATTGAGATAAAATGTTTAGACTGTCACCAACAAATAAACAATTACGTCATCCATTACAGTTTTTGCCAATTCACATCTCAATGTCCAAATGTTTTGCAATCAAAACCTAACAATCCTTTCTGAAAATGTAATTTTTGCAACAGAAGACACATGTGCACCATTTGAATAACTCTTAAAGCATCAACAACACGCAACTCCAGGTCTCGGGATATAGTCAACTGCTGGTTTTCTATTCTACCTTATAGTTAATTCCATTTATCTGGTGTCCCAGGTCTATATGAGTCAATGGTAAGAGGGCTAGAATGAAAACCAGCCGTACTTTGGGTCCCAAGGCCTGGGGTTGAGAACCATTGCTTTTAAAAAACACTGCTATTGTTACATCCCCTGTCAGGCTAAAGAGGGGGGATAATATTGAGAAAAATTCACAGGACAGAGTGCTGCTTTTCTTGTGTCAATGGTTGTGACTTAGAAAAGTACAGAAATATACATATATATATATATATATATATATATATATATATATATATGTATATATATATACAAACTAAGATACCCACTTCTTTGTGCACACCTACATTTATATTTGTCTTGTTTCATGGGTTTCAACTTTTCCCTTTTTTCTCTGACTACTTCACTGTCTTTAGTACTTTATATACCTTTATTATTTTCTCATACAAGCTTCTCTGAAAGATTGTAAGAGTACATCTACTCACATTGCAATGAACACTAAAATAGAAAGGCTTAAAAAAAGATATATATGTGATGATCCTGGCCAAAAGGGAGCACTCCGGTTCATGTGTTCTGTGTCCCCTTGGGATTGTCATATGGTTAAGTCTTTTCAGTAGGAGGTTCACCAAAGTGGACCTAATGTCGTTGGAAATATGTCTCCATCAATTGCTTGATCCCCTTTGTTCTTGTCCTTCCCGTTCTCTCTCTTCCTCACAAAATGGGTGAGCTTACCTAAGGTTTGTGTGGGGGAGTTTTGACAATTTCAAGTATGTTTTGTATTTTGAATATAATTATTTTTCCAATGACTGCAAGAGATTTCATTTTTGAAGCTGTCTAATGTTAGAAACTATGTAGGGTTTTGCAAAGTGTGTTGCATAATTGCAAACAAAAGTGCAAAGCAGAAAATGTATTTGTACTTTTGGTGCCTTTTTTTAAGGCATGGCTACAAAAATGTATGAGTTTGATGTTTTTGTCTTAGCTTTCACTCTTGTAATATACATAGCAAGCTGGGGAAAAAAAGATTGGAGTCAATTTGTTTGTGACTGGAGAAGTGGCTAACCTTGGTTCAAGGTAGCAATGTTTGTTTTGCTGTGGCCAGTGTTCACAGATTCAGTGTAATTGTTTCACAATGACCTTGCATGAAACGGTTTGTTGCCATGTAGTGGCGGTGGGTGTACTGTACGCGAAACTTCAAGTGTAATATATATTGGCGATCACTGGGATTATTTTCTCCTACCTAAGATTTTGGAAAGATCCAGAAGTGTACTACTACCTCCATGGTTTTGTCTGCCAATACT
Organism: Esox niger; assembly: GCA_016801105.1. Lineage (NCBI taxonomy): Eukaryota > Metazoa > Chordata > Actinopteri > Esociformes > Esocidae > Esox > Esox niger. The sequence goes on along the minus strand of JACXGJ010000549.1, from coordinate 65,748 downwards.
GTCAGTACCAGAGTCATGTCTTCTGCCAACTTGAGTCGTTTGATTGCAATGCGTGGTTGAAGGTACAGGTATTGTTGTAATTTAGCACGTGTTATGGGAGTTATTGTGACAGTAAAAGCACAGAGACACAGGAAACAAGTGTGTGGCAAACAGAAATGTACTGAATAAAGACCGGGTAATAGAGCATGTTCAAAACACATGATAAACTTAGCGACTGGTTTTAAGGAACACAGCTCGAGAACGATACCACACAATAAGCCATAGAGACGAAGAGGGCTGAGGGATACAGATAGGTAAGTGATTAGGATTATGGGAACCACGTGTACATAATGGAAAGGTAGGAGAGGTCCGTGATTGGATAATGGAAGATGCTGGTCCGGTGGCTGTTAACCTCTAGGTGGCACTTTAGGTGTATCTGCCTACTCATAGGCATATCCACCAAATAATGACTTAGTATTACATATTTTCAAAACGATATATCCAACAGGTCTGAGGATCGAGTGATTCGATTTTCTGTGCTGTTTTCCTGAGATTCCGCTGAAAACACCCATATGCATTGTGTTTTAGTGGCTGACTTCCTGGTTGTTGTCATCCATCCAGTGCTACCTAACCCAAAGGAGCACCTGACCAATGGGTTGCTAATTGTCAATTCAATTCTCCTTCGACCAATGGAAAGATGTTGCTTGGCCGAATGTTTTCTTTTACCCAATCAGCGGAAGGTAACTGTTACTTATTCTAGCAAATCATAAGAAAAACGGACAGGATTAACCTCACGTTAGCTCCTTTCAGCTGGTTTGGCACGAATACAGTCACCTTGTTAAAGAACCCTACATACATTGCAATGGATCTTCTCTCATTGACTCAAATTCAAGCAGCTGCAAACACTGCTTGATGTTACTGTAGCTATCTAGCAAATGCTAGCTAACTGCTAGTTAAGAAAGTGTGACCTGCAATTCAATGCAGCAAAAATGAAGACTGATACAGTAAAAAAAAAATCTTGTTGTATTGAGTGGAAAAGGTAAAGAAATGTCTAACTAGTTACCAGACATCCCAACTTGCGGAAACTCTTTTTAGGGAGGTGGCTTCAAAATGTAGTGTGTCATTCAGTCTCAAATACAAGCATTCTAGCCTACTATACACTAATAAGTACGTACTTCGCCAAGTATGCAGTATGCGATTCATAATTCTGCAATTATCTCTCGTTCGCTCTCAAATAATTTTGATTTGAATATATCTTGCGGGGGTCAGAGAGACGCTATTAAAATGCGGGGGACTACCGGAACATGTCTGAATCACTGAAAGTCAGCCACCAATGACAGATTGCTTCAGATTTCCACAAAATATCACCACTGAAAGCATCCTCTCAGGCTACATTACCGCCTTGTGCCGGCAGCTGTTCCTCTTCAGACCGCAAGTCCTTCCAGAGGGTTGTAAAGTCTGCGGAGCACGTCATTAGCTGCCATCTCCCCTCCGTGCAAGGCATCTTCCATACACAATGCCAGAGGACAGCACAGAACATCATCAAAGATCACGGTCACCCAGGCTATGGTCTGGTCACACTGCTGTTGTCTGGTAGATGCTACCAGAACATCAAAGCACGCACTTCCAGACTCACAGTTTTCTCTCTCCAGTCAGTAAGGCGCCTACTTCTACCATCATGTACTCCCATCATACTCCCCATCTTACTATTTAAAAATGTATGATAGTTTACATTGTTGTGTATATTACTGCCATACTTGCCATATCTTAATGTTCAATAATACCACCCAGATTTCTGCTTGTTTCATCTGCCTATTCTGGGTGTAATAAGGTATATCTGACCAAATATTCACAAATCTGTCTGGAGGACAAGCAAATATAAATGACCATCTCTCATTTGTCTCAGAGTTACTCATCTTATCACTTTCATCTTTGGTTGATAAACAACATTGCAGCACCCACAAAGAGTTAACGTTTTTGCACAATGATTTTGACTGGTTGTCAGCTCTCCCAAGGATAAGGTAAGTTGTTCTAGTCGCTAATATCATTTGTTTTTGTATCAAACGTATTATATTTATTCTAGAAAAATATGACTGCTAGTGTTGGTTACCTGTTGGTAAATAATTAACCATTTGAACGCTTGCTATTTAATGTCATAGTGTAGATCCTCAAACAATTACAATGAGGAAATAAAGTTGTGAACACTGTTGGAGCTAAATGTGAGTAAATAAAAGCACGGTCTGACCAGAGATTGTTGTGTCACTCGTAACTACACGTTCTGGGTCCTAACAATACGTTCTAATCAAACCGGTGTGATCATACACTTCACGGACAACTCTAGCCTGATCAAACTGGTGGGATCATACGTGTCAAAGGATCAAATGGATTTCTTACAGATTGTTTCAAATGTATTAAAAATAAAAAAACAGCAATGTCACATAAACATAAGTATTCTGACCCTTTGCTATGACACTCCAATTTGAACTCAGGTGCATTCTGTTTCCAATAATAATCCTTGAGATATTCCTGCAGCCTGACTGGAGTCCACATCTGCCATTCTCAGTAGATTGGACATGATTTGGAAAGGGACACACCTGTCCATAAAAGGTCTTGTGACAGTTGACAATGAATTTCAAAGCAAACCCAAGCAATTCAAACCTTTTTCAGCCTCATGTGGAAAAAGGGCCTTGATCGGGAATATCGAAAAGAACCCGGCGGCTACTCTGCTAGAGTTCCAGAGTTGCTTTGTGGAGACGAAAGAATCTTACAGACCAACACCCAACCTGGGCAGCACTCCATATGATCGAGTGATTAGAAAGCAGACCGTTTTGCGTTCGCCAAAGGGCACCTAACATACTCTCTGATGGTGAGACAGAGAAGTTTCTGGTCTGATGAAATCCATATTGAACTATTTGGCCTGAATGCCAAGTGTCATGTCCGGAGAAAACCAGGCACCACTCATCACCAGGCCAATACCATCCCCATGGTGAAGCATGGTGGTGGCAGCATAATATTGAAATATTATGACATGGTTTTCCATTGCCGGGTCTGGGTAACTTGATGTCCATTAGCGGCCCAGGGAGAGCCTGGACTTGAACCCATTTGAACATCTCTGAGGACACCACTAAATAACATTGCAGCCACCTTTCCCATCCGATCTGAGACCATGAATGGATCTGCAGAGAAGATTGGGAGGAATTCCCGAAATACAGATGTGCCAAGCTTCTAGCGTCATAACCCAGGAAGACCCAAGGCTGTAATCACTGTAAAAGTTGCTTCCATAAAGTACTGAGTAAAATGGTTTGAATACATATGTATGAATTAGATTAGTTTGTTGTTAACTAAAATTTGCCTAAGCCTATCTTTTCAAAACTGCTTTTATTTGAACAATACGGGTTGTTTTGTGAGTGCTGATTAGGAAAATAATATGTTCAATCAATTTCAGAACAAGGCTGTAATGTAACAAAATGTGGGTATGGTGAAGGTGTCTAAATACTCCAAATGTACTGTATGTTTGAAGCTGAGCTATAACACCAGTTGCATGTAAGGGAGTTACAGTGTTTAACTGTTAGAGAAACACAGCAGGAACATGAGAAATAATATTGTAAAACATTTTCCACTATCTTTAATACAACCACTCATGTTAGTTCTCTTTTCTCTCAATCCCAACACTGACTGTGTTGGGATTGAGAAATACACTGACAAACATTGACAAAAAATTCTAAGTTTGAGTACTAGCAATCATGTGAACGATGACAAATAAAACTTCAATTTACAAATACCTATTCTTCTACCAAAGGATGCATGTAGGAATGTCATTTATTTGCTTGTGCCTTGCAGAACATTAAGTGAACACATATTAGCTCAGGACAATGCATGCAATACATGACATGAAAATACTGCATGAACTCTGAGGAAATACATTCATTCTAATTCATATTTACATCTTTAACATTGCTTGAAACCAAATAAATTGACCTATTTTACATATGCGACACTATCAGGAAAATGTTAGATGGCAAAGTTATAGAAATCGGATTACTTTATCTGTATCTGAAAAGAGCACATGGAGCTTTATAAGATCCAGAACCATGTGGGTAGAAGGGAAAAATCATAATATTTCTGTAGAAAAAAAGACAGAGAAATGCGATTAATGTGCTGATTAATAATATTGTCACGGATGTAATTAGGCAGGACACATGGAAAATCAGAGAACATCCTTTAATTCCTTCTTATACTATGTACAAAGCAGAAACTAAACCAAGGCGCGCCACAGATGCCAATTGTCAAGTGAACTACAGCAAACAATGAAACACAAAGTAACAGACGTAATGGGCAACTTAAATAGGGTCCCCAATTAGACACAACCAGGAGCAACTTCTTCTAACTGGGACCAATCAAAACGGCAGGGCAAGTATTAGCATTTTACCAAGCTTTTCCCCATATTACGCCAATCTGGAATATTAGATGTGTACCGATCAACCGTAAATATTGTTAGTACAAAGAATGGCACAAGGGATATGGTCTGTTCAACATACATTGGGTATAAAAATACCCCACCACCTTTGAAAATGTTCACTTGTTGCCTTGCAGCATGAAGCATTTTGTCTCCGATACAATAATTTCAAGCTCAAATACACTGCTTAAAGAAATTAAGGGGAACATTTAAATCACACCTCTTGCCACCAGAATTTCATTGTTCAGAATGATGCGTGTTATTTGGTGCACCAAAAAATTATATTTTGATTTGGTCGCAATTAATGAATTATATCAAAGAACAAAATCTTTACTGTACATTGCTTAATTTAGTTGAGAACAAAATGACATAATCACCCGATTGAGGGCTGGTTTGCATGAATTTCTTCCTTGCAGCTCATAATGTGACTCAGTAGTGTGTATGGTCCCTGTACGCACTCCCAACAACGTCTGGGCATGCTCCTGATGAGATGGTGGATGGTTTCCTGGGGGATCTCCTCCCAGACCTGGATCAGGGCATCAGTGAGCTCCTGGACAGTCTGTGTCATTACTTAGGGATATCAAATGCACTGATAAATGACATCCCAGAGGTTCTCAATTGGATTCAGATCTGGGGAATGTAAGGGCCAGTCAATGACATCAATGACTCCATCATCCAGGAACTGCCTACACACTCTGGCCACATGAGGCCGGGCATTGTCCTACACCAGGAGGAGTCCAGGGCCCACTGTACCAGCCTATGATCTGACAACATGTCTGAGGATGCTGCTAGAAGTCATTTTGTAGGATCTCACTGGAGGTGGTCCGCTGGAGGTAACCTGCTGGAGGTCATTTTGCAGGGCACAGGCAGTCGTCCCCCTGTTCCTCCTCGCACTAAGGTGCAGATACTGGTCCTGCTGCTGGGTTAATGTCCTTCATCGACCCTGTCCAGCTCTCCTCGTGTAATGGCCCAATACAAACATTTCTTTCCATTTTATATTGTAAGAAGTCAGACAGCTCATCTGATCCCACCACAAAAATTAAAATAAACAAATATACATTATTCATAAATACATTGCTGAAATGTTGAATACGCTTTAAATCATAGTCAGGCTAAATGTCTAATAGCTTTACAAAATAAGGAATTCTCTGAGTTCTTCATTTGTGGAGAGATAAGTTTTTTTGAAGCCCTGCTTTTAGGAGGCAAATATCAAGGCGGATATCAAGACTAGCTGGTTTGCTACGGTTGGGTAAGAGTGATTTGTTCTTCTGCCAAGGCAAATCTGTACTTCTCCTCTTTTGGTTTCTCTTTTAAGAAGTGATTTATAGGCAATCATCATCTTTGTTTGGCAAAAACTCTTCCAGCTAATTTTCTGAGCTCCTGTGTAAATATCAACTGGCACTGCCAGTGACTGGCTCATCTCTCGGGATTTAATTAATATACAGTGATAAATGTCAGTTCAAAATAAATAACTTTTCAAATACCATCTTATTGACAGCTGTATGGGGGAATATTTTATGAGAACAAAATCATACTTTTTTAACTTTACTGAAAGGCTTGCACTAGGTAAGAATTGTTTATGTTGTGTAAGCTAATGAGGCCCCTCTTAAGCGTTGTTTTGCATCACAGACTGATCAGTGCCACTGGAATGTCAATTTCTACTTTGGAGCGTGTTACTTTTCAGTCAATTCTGTTACAGCAAACTCGTCACAGCCAATTGCCTTCAGCGAGGCAGACTTTCCAGCCCGTCGCTTTCTGCGAGGTGGGCCTTCCTCTGTTTATTTTGTGAAAGCACATTTTACCCGTATGATAAATATAGCATAAGTTCGCCACAGGGAGCAAAGTTTGCTTACTGTAAGAAATTATAATGGCAGGTAGAGGTCATATTCACAAAACATTTTATCTTACCACTAGGAGGACTCCTAAACAGCTCTAAAGGTTCCTATAAAGTTCATCATAGCAATACTGAAAAAGGATGTGTCATGTTGGGATATTCAAATAAAAAGATACAAATAAGAATGTAGGCCAAATGTCACTGACTTAACATGAAACCAAGAGGGACATAATGACTGGACAAGATACTTCCAGCAAATTATTAGCCTCTTACATGTCTGGCAGCTTGTTAAGAAATGCACATTTATCTTTTGATGGTACAGTAATTTGTGTAAATCCCATCTATAACACCAACTACACTAGGTGGTCCAACTATGGCCATGAAGTCGGATTTGCTTTTTGTAGTAGGCGAATGAGGAAACCAAATAATTTGTCAGACAATATGGGGTCTGGAGAGAGCACTTATTGATTCATGTAATATTCTACTGACAGATGACAGCTCCTGACACTGAGAGAAAAGGCCTGGTGACTTGGTACCAATTTTATCTTTACTCATGTATATGCAGAGAGTATTGATGTTTTGAGGGAGTCCCTGTAGATCCTCTTCGATAACTGTGACATGCAGACAAGAAGCAGTGAGATTTTTTGAAACACTTAGTAAGCAATAGCCAGATGGCACATCTTCAACTTCTTCGGCCCTGTCATATATGTAGCATTTAGGATGCATCCACAGTAACAGGACAGCATTGGGAAAACATCCCCTCATCTCTTCCAATGTTAGTAAATTCTTCTGGGATACTGTAGTCTGGCTCTGGTTGAAACTGTTGTTAAAACTGTGGTTTGATACTTTAATAATAATGCAAATAGAGTGGTGTAAATTGTTCTTATTTTTCCAAATATATTCCAATATCGTGCCCTGCTAGTGTCCAGTGGAAGTCATTAACATGGTGTGTACGCTCCAAAAGTAAATTTTGTTTCAAATTCAACAGTCAAATAGGAAACAAGTTAAGTAGATAAACATTTTCTACAGCAGAGCAGTCTATTTTAAAGTCTCTTTTTCAGTTCCTTAAAATACGAAGAGACATTAGGTCTGGTTCAAAAATATAAATTACGTAAAGGAAATTACCTGGAAATGATTAAAGACAGTTGCTTGTCACAAAAATGTTTTACATTTGCAAGGAAAACTGAATTGCAGTAAAACAATTGTAAAACATGTTTACATTTTCCTGATACATATATTAATCTAAAGCAAAATATTGGGCTGATGAACATCTTTATTTGAGCTTGTGCTAAATTTGGTTAATTCATTAGGATATGCTAGTGACCATAATTGATTTGAAACATACGTTGATTTCGGGTTGTCGTTTGATGTGTGAGTAACGCTTGTGTGTTTGCTGGGTGGATGAGTTAGTGAAATAACTGCTATTTCTCTTCAGCCGGCTCGAGTGTACACAAATTTGGGCCTCCATGGAACATATGAACAAAGATTGAAACTTTGATTAAAGTAATACAGTTGAAAGAAAAAAAGAATCTTATTATGAATCAAAACCTTTTCTCAAATATATGTGTGCTAGAATTATCACTTTGTGAAACCTCCCTTTGCCAAGATAACAGCTCTGACTCTTCTCCAATGAGGGTGGAGAAAAGGACAAGGGATCTGAGATCAGCATATTTCAATGTCCACGCTTGTGCACTCTCCTCTTCTATTCATCCCAAAGGTTTTCTATGGGGTTCAGGTCAAAACCCCATAGAAAACCATTTTTGTGTTAATTTTAAGTTGTGCTTTGTTTCATTGTCCTGCTGGAAGATACAACCATAGCTCAGTATATGCTTCCTGAAAGAGGCAGTAAAATATTCATTTAATTTACTTCACATGTATTTTTTCAAGAAGTTTTCATTTTTTTCAATGTTTTGAATGAAAGACAAGGAGGATGTTATTTTTCACTGCCCATATTTCTCCTATTTACCAAGGGCGCCAATATTAGTGGAGGAAGCTGTGTGTTCGAAGGCAATTGCTATGACTTGTTGATAACTCTAGGCCACAAGATGCAACTTAACCACTAAGTAACACATTTGTCGTGCATCAGATTTATTATGAGCCTGCGTTTATTTGACAATTTCAGAGTTATATAAAACTCAAACTTAATGTTACAGCATTTTAACCAAGCAACAAGTCCCATATGTCCTCAGCACAGAGCAAAGAACCATCTTATATTGAGGTTGTATCGGATGTAACCTGGTAGTTGAATTTCACAGCAGCATAATGGATATCTTCATCCTCTATCTGCTGTTGAGTCAGTTGGGCAGTAGAGTACTGAGACACATCCTGGTTTCCGGAGGTAGAGAACTGGATGCTAGCATAGAGAACGTTCTCCTGATCACCTGAGTCCACTGTCTGTGGTGTGGTAGAGGTCAAAGCTAGGGTTGAGACACTGTCAAACATGGGACTAGGGTCATCCTGATGGGGAGATAACAGACAACATAGGGGTCAAATCATTTCAAAATATTGTATTGATTTAAAGGCCCATTTGAACCCTTCAAACTCATATCTGCCATTGACTACAATCATTTGAATAACTTCAAAGGCCACAAACTGCCTTGTTTCTTAAACATTAATATTTGCACCACACAAAACATAAAAACCTGTTACTGGCAAGGGAACAGGAGGACGCCGAGGGAGCGAAGAAGAAAAAGTATGAGGTGGAGGAAGATGGAGTAGGGGGAGGAGAGGGAGAGGTGGAGGATGGTGGAGTAGTGGAAGGAGAGGGAGAGGTGGAGGATGGTGGAGTAGTGGAAGGAGAGGGAGAGGTGGAGGATGGTGGAGTAGTGGAAGGAGAGGGAGAGGTGGAGGATGGTGGAGTAGTGGAAGGAGAGGGAGAGGTGGAGGATGGTGGAGTAGTGGAAGGAGAGGTGGAGGTGGAGGAAGATGGTGTAGTGGAAGGAGAGGGAGAAGTGTAGAAGGATGGAGTAATGGAAAGAGAGGGAGAGGTGAAGGAAGATAGAGAGCACACCCGTGAGGTACAATCTTTCAATACTTTGCTGAGTTAAGAGTATATAGTTTTTTTTTTTAAGTATCTACACAATCTGAAAAATATATATATTTCTCCAAGCTACAGTGTGGGGAAAAATATTTTGATCCCCTGTTGATGTTGTACGTTTGCCCTCTGACAAAGAAATTATCAATCTCTAATTTTAATGGTAGGTTTATTTGAACAATGGAGAGACAGAACAACAAAATATAAATCCAGAAAAATGCATGTAAAAAAATTTATGAATTTATTTGCATTTGAAATGAGGGAAATATGTAGTTGATCCCCTCTCAATCTGAAAGATTTCTGGCTCCCAGGTGTCTTTTACACAGGTAACAAATTGAGATTATTAAAGGGAGTGCTCCTTATCTCAGTTTGTTACCTGTATAAAAGACACCTGTCCACAGAAGCAGTCAATCAATCAGACACCAAACTCACCACCATGGCCAAGACCAAAGAGCTGTCCAAGGATGTTAGGGACAACATTGTAGACCTACACAAGGCTTGAATGGGCTACAAGAACATCACCAAGCAGCTTGGTGAGAAGGTGACAACAGTTCCCAAATGGAAGAAACACAAAGAAAAATGTCTGTCTTCCTCAGTGTTGGGCTCCATGCAAGATCTCACCTCGTGGAGTTGCAATGATCATGAGAGGAATCAGCCCAGAACTACACGGGAGGATCTTTTCAATTATCTCAAGACAGCTGGGACCATAGTCACCTAGAAAACAATTGGTAACACATTACGCTATGATACACTGAAATCCTGCAGCGCCCACAAGGTCCCCCTGCTCAAGAAAGCACATGTACAGGCCTGTCTGAAGTTTGCCAATGAACATCTGCATGATTTAGAGGGGAACTGGGAAAAAGTGTTGTGGTCAGATGCGAACAAAATGTTGCTCTGTGGCATCAACTCAACTGGCCATGTTTAGAGGAGGAATGCTGCCTATGACCCCAAAAACACCATCCCCACCGTCAAACATGGAGGTGGAAACATTGTGCTTTTAGAGTGTTTTTCTGCTAAGGGGACAGGACAACTTCACTGCATCAAAAGGTCAATGGAAGGGGCCATGTACCATCAAATCTTGGGTGGGAACAACCTTCCCTCAGCCAGGGCATTGGAAATGGGTCGTGGATGGGTATTCCAGCATGTTACAATTACCAAAAACACATGGCAAGGCAAAAAAGGAGTGGCTCAAGAAGAAGCACATTAAGGTCCTGGAGCGGCCTAGCCAGTCTCTAGACCTTAATCTCTTAGATGATCTGTGGAAGGAGCTGAAGGTTCGAGTTGCCAAATGTCAGCCTCGAAACCTAATGTCTTGGAGAAGATCTGCAAAGAGGAGTGCAACAAAATCCCTCCTGAGATGTGTGCAAACCAGGTAGCCAACTACAAGAAACGTCTGACCTCTGTGATTGCCAACAAGAGTTTCACCACCAAGTACTAAGTCATGTTTGGTAGAGGGGTTGAATTCTTATTTCACCCATTAAAATGCAAACAATTGTAAAACATTTTTTACACCTGTTTTTATGGATTGTCTCTAACTGTTCAAATAAACCTATCATTAAAATTATACACTGACTATTTCTTTGTCAGTCGGCAAATGTACGAAATCAGCAGGGGATCAAATACTGTATTCCCTCACTGAAAATGAAAGTGGTGAAAAATGAAAGGAGAGTATATGTTCTTTAATACAATGTATACTTGTAATTGTAATTAATTATTGTTTTTTGTTATGTTTTTGACCACACTGAGCCTCAGAACAGACCACTGTACCTGTAATTTAACTAATTTCAACAAACTCACCTGTTTAATCATTGCATTCTTTCTTGTGTCAGAAGTGAAGGGCTTCTTCCTATTGTGTAAATGAATGAATAAATAACTGTATCAAATGTTTGAAGCATATCCTTTTTTTGTGTATACTACACTTCTGCCCAATGTGCACTTGATTACATTCTTTATGATGAGCAGGTTAGCTATGTTTGTCAAAATTGACAGCTTGTATTTTTTTGTTTGGTGTAACACGATTTTTAGTTCATGCTAGGTCTATTGAAACTGTCAGAGAACCTCATGTTGTCTTAAAATTAAATAAACATGTGTTGCCAATAGTACAACTGTTATTTGTATTAACCTGTTTAGCAAATAGTAAAACTGTCAATAATCAGGCCTGTGCAGTCAATAGTATAAAATTTTTGAGAGCTCTCTATGCTTGCGGTTTAAACTTGGTAGTAAATAAAGATCTAAGACTCCAACTGAGTTGAGTTACAGCCTTAACGCCCATGGTGTAATAGCAAAGTGAATAAAAACATTATTTATCTAGATCAATATAAAAATCATGAAACATAATGTAAAATAAGATTACAAATAGTTGTTTAACTCACCAGAACAATAATAAGACCGAAAAGAAAACCCAAAGAATCATAATAACCACCATGATTCCTACAACTCCTTTGTTCAAATAGTACAATTTAGGACAGTTGATTTCCTCATTGCCCACTTTTACACAACAGGAATAGCTGTCGGCCTCCTCACGGATGATTGACTCTAGATACAGCAAGTTATCCTGGATCTTTGGGTCAGTGAGTCGTTGTTGGTTTTTGTACCAGATGTAGGTGATGTTGACAGTCAGAGTACAGTTTGTGATGCAGATCAGTGTCACATTCTCTCCAGGTGTCGTATCGGAAGATACAATCACCTTGTACCCTTTTTCATACTTTGCTGCAGTTGTTGCTAAGTAGAGAGTGAATTGAATACATGAAGAATTCTCAATGCTCTTGTGAAAGAAACATGTACCTCTTGCATTATTACCACTAAACAACCAAGAACAACATCAACAAACATCTTGTATTGGTTTCATTTTGGAATTCTTTGTACAAAATTCTAGTAGATTATGTCTAAAAGATAATTTAATGAAAGAGGGATATTAATGAATGGGACTGTACCTGCTAAAGACCAGATAAAGACCATCAAAAAACATCATTTTTTTGCCATTGTTTTATCTCCCACTCTGCCATCATAGAAACATTGATTAATAGACAAGTGCTGTATATCTGGTGAATTACTAGACCCGTAAACATTTATCAGAACACATTGTAGAGCCCTGATTAAAGCATTGTGACAAACTGCATTATGAGAATACATAGTTGATAAAAAAACAGAATATCTTTAAATGTACTTACTGAGTTAGTGAATGCTTGTCTTGTATGATAAATCACCAAGGCAGTGCAAGATTTGAATGTGTCTGTGGTTGACACATAAACACTCTGCTACAGAACCGGTGATCCTTCATAGGAAACTAATTTGCATAACAGTCTATTTATGTATATAAAATAATGTAGGTGAAATACATAGCTTTATTCAGATACACTAAAACAAGGATGCAGGTCAGCTAACAATGTCACATGCAGTAGGTCTATGTTAAATCCTGTATTAAGACAACCGAAAATGTAGTGTCTGCAGATTTTTAAGATGATGTCAAGACACTGCTCTGACATACTCCAAGCCAGGAGTAAAATTGCTCATAAACAGCTGTAAAAGCAATTTGTGAAAAGGGCTTTATAAAATAACCTTGAATTGTATATATTTATTTTTGTTGATTTTCACTGATTCTACCACGTTTGGTCTCTGGGCCATCTATTCATTATAGAAGGACAGCTTTGAGTCAATATTCATGACCTTTATGCTTAATGGTGGAACCAACTTCCCACTGTAACTCTGTTTTTAAAAAGTACTGTAAATACCACAAAAACACCCACTATTCCTAGTTACTATCCCTGTTAAACTTTTTACCCTTATTTTTATGTGACCATGTGACAGAGGTAGAAATTATGAATAGATCAGCTTTTTCATTTAAAATCTCTGTGCACCTTTTTTGTTGTTACTGTGTGCTGTTCCCACATGTGACAGAACTCCATCAAAAACGTCTTCTGAAATGTCCCTCTTGTTTACAAATAAGTCCAACCGCCATACGGGGTGATATTCACCGCAGAGAACAAGACATGTAGAGAGAGGAGGGATATTGAAGTTTGCCGAATAAGCCAGTGGCTATTGAGCATCCAGTTTTACTACAATTTACTTGTTGGCTACAAAGGCCATGTTTGACATATCGTTTTACCAAATTTCTTGCAAATGTGGGCAGAGGTCTCTGTGAATGAGATTAAAATGTTGCATATCATTTTAATATTAAATGGTTCATGTGCCTGATAGGTACAGTAGGATTATGTGATGTGCGAGAGCAGCAAGTGTGTTTTTCTTATTACACATTCAGGTCAATTACCTATTAATGGACATGTACAATGATTGAACAACATTGAAATTCCCCTGCGTATCTCATGTGAAATCACTGTCAAATACTCAAGACATCCCATTATTGTTACTGGTGACTTCTAACACATTTGGACACCTTAGATGAGTCTTACAACTTAAGCATACTAATTAATATAAACATTTTACCTTTATTCAACTGGGTGTGGTCATTGAGATGTGGCCAAAGACATAACATTTGCCAGACTCAATTAAAGTGCTCTGCGGTGGAGGGCGGTGCAGCTGCCATTCCAGGTGGTGACACAACCGGTTAGGAAATTCTACAGATACTCAATAGTGCATCAGTAGAATTTGGAATCCAGGCCAAATCTCTTTAATTGGTGTAGGAAGAAGAGCCGTTTCCTGGCCTCCTTCACCAAGACGTTAGAGTGATGAAACCAGGTCAAGTCATCGCTGATGTTGACACCAAGGAACCGGATGTTGTGAACTCTCTCTACTGCAGACCCATTGATGGGTATGGGGGTGTGTTCTCTCTGCCGCTGCTTCCTGTGATCCTCTCCTTCATTTTGTTGATATTGAGCTGGAGGTTGTTTTCCTGACACCACAAAGTCAGTGACCTTACCTCGTCTCTACAGGCTGACTTGTCATTGTCAGAGATCAGGCCTCTGATGGTGGTGTCATCAGAAAACGTGAGTTGCCAAGCAGTGGGTGAAGAGAGTACAGGAACGGGCACAGCACACAACACTGAGGGGAACCTGTACTGAGAGTCAGTGAGCAGTGGGTGTTGCCCATCAGGAAGTTCAGGATCCATCTGCAAATAATGGGGTCGAGACCCAGATCCCTGAGTTTCACCGCCAGCTTGTGGGACACAATGGTTTTGAAGACAGAGCTGTAGTCAATGAAGAGTTTTTTCACCTTTTTCTCTTGTCCAGATGAGAGAGTGCAGAGTGGAGGGTCAGAGCAATGGCATCCTCCGAAGATCTGTTATGTCTGTAGGCAAACTGCAGTGGGTCAAGTATTACACTCTGTGATATGAGTTTTAGCCACTCAAAGCAATTCTTGCATGCCAGGGATGATGTTCTTAAAGCGACCAGAGAAAGAGTTCGGTTCTTCTGGGAGAGAAGCAGGCACTTCCCCCACCCTGCCTGAATAGCCTTTATAGTCAGCGATGGTTCTTAGACCACTCCACATGTTCCTGGTATTGGAGCCCTGGTAAGAGAGATTCTACTTTCACTCCGTATTTGGTTTTTACAGATTTGCTTGCCTTCCTGAGATTATACCAGGATTTCTTATAATTGTCCTTGCTGCCGGAGTTGAATGACGCAGTCCATGCCTTAAGCATGGCACGAATACCACTGTTGACCCACAGTCTTTGATTAGGAAAAGATTTTGTAGTTGTACCTGGTACAACGTTGTCGATAGAATTGCTAATAAAACCAGTCAAGGACTCTGTGTATTCATTGATACACCCTCCAGACGCCTCTCAAAACATTTCCCAGTTTTTGGTAGGGAAACAGTTACGTAAATTGGCGTCCAATTCGTCTGTCCATCGTTGAATGGACCTCATCACTGGCTTCTCTTGTTTTAGCCTCTGCCTGTAAGCAGGGAGCAACAGTATCAACGCATGGTCTGATTTGCCGAAAGCAGGATGGAGGAGGGCCTTATATCCATGATGAAATGGAGGGTTGACATTGTCAACAGGATGTTGTTGTGTTTTTTAAACTTCGGTAGGACTTTTTCCGGATTGGCGCCATTAAATTCACCAGCAAAAATTAAAGCAGCCTCCGGATGTATAGATTCAAGCCTAGCAATAACTCTGAAAAAGTTTGTCGAGCGCGTTGGCTTTGGGGGGGATGTACACAGCTGTTAAAATGACTGATGTAAACTCCCGAGGTAGATAGTAAGGGCGACATTTCCCCGCAGCTGCAGTCGGACCAAAACTCCACCCCTCTTCCCACACTTCCTTCGTCGGCATTGTTTTCCTGGTGCTTGCTAAGGTTAGCACAACAAAGGGTGAACTGGGTTGTTCACTGTACTTGATGAACTGGACAAATAAGACGATTCCTCTGCAGTTCTGATGCCAAATAGTGATTGTCTGTTATAGGCTAATGGCGCAGTTGCAAATGTGGCAAAATTACACAGCAGTAACAACAAGAAAATGTATCAGCCAAGTTGGTTGGCAGCATGAAAAACGGCTTCCATCCTCAATGGCGCCATCTTGAATATTAATATTGGTTTCAATTTTAATTTTGGTTTCCATTGACAGTTGTTACATCATTTGGTTCTCAAGGACTTGTACAGTAAAGATTTTAAACTTTAATTTATTTTGTTTATCAGGAACCAACGTGTGATTTAAGTATTTCCTTAGTTTTTTTGAGCAGTGTACTTCAGTTACATTTGAATCATAGAGAGACAAAAATTGTAGCACACATTTTGTAGAAAAACATTTTGCCTTTATTTTTCAATATATTTACTTTTCTTAAAGGTTAGATTCTTACGTATATTTGGGATAAAAAAACAAGGAGCAAGTAATGTTTTTTTCACAGCCTGTTTTGTCAAAAATTACCAAGGGTGCCCGATATTTGTGGAGGGCACTCTGTGTTCCAACGGCAGTTGCTGACTTCTGGACAACCCCAGAACACATGAAAATACATTGTAGTTGAAACATTACACATTTAAATTGTATCTGAATTATTTTCAGCTTTCATTTCAAAAAGACCGATTTAATGCCATTTTAAATTACACACATTTTATGTTTTAGCATTTTAATCAACACGTCGTCACACCATCAAGTTTCATTAAGTGGAAGTATCCTGGCAGGTGAATTTCACAGCAGCATAATGGATATCTTCATCCTGTATCGAGTACTGAGACACATCCTGGTTTCCGGAGGTGGAGAACTGGATGCTAGCATAGAGAACGTTCTCCTGATCACCTGAGTCCACTGTCTGTGGTGTGGTTGAGGTCAAAGCCAGGGTTGAGACACTGTCAAACATGGGACTAGGGTCATCCTGATGGGGAGATAACAGACAACATAGGGGTCAAATCATTTTACAATATTGTATTGATTAAAAGGCCCATTTGAACCCTTCAAACTCATATCAGCTGTCGATATTTGTTTGAATAATTACAATTATTACAAACCTGTTACTGGCAAATGGGTGTGGAGGAAACAGGAAGAAGTCGAGGGAGAGAAGAAGGAAAAGTGAGAGGTGGAGGAAGATGGAGCACTGGAAGGTGAGGGAGAGTTGGAGGAAGAGGGAGAGCACACCCAAGGGGTACACTCTCAATTCTTTGCTCAGTTGAATGTGAATTGTTTTTTTATCAAAAGAATCTACGCAATGTGAAAAAAAATCTCCAAGCTATTTGAAAGTGGTGGCAAATGATAGGAAGGTATATGTTCTTTAAAACAAAGTAAACTTGTAATTGTAATTTCTTCTAGGTTTTGTGTTATGTCTGTTTGAAATGAGTGAGAATCTACAGCCGCATTTTATACTTCAAATGGGATCTAAAAGGTGGTTAATTTCAGTCGAGGAAGCCAGCTAGTAGAGCAAACTCACCTGTTTGATCACTGCTTTGTTTGTAGTGTCAGAAGTGGATTTGCAGGACTTCTTCCTATTGTGTAAATGAATGTATGAAAAATCGTATCACAGGTTTGAAATGTGTCCTTATTTACTGTTTATACTGTGTTATTTGATTGAGCAGTGTCTTTTATATGAGGAGCAGATGAGAGGGAAGGTACATTTGTCAAAATTGACAGATTTGTTTTAAATTGGGCAAAGCAGTCAAACCTCGGACAAAATTATGATTTACTATGTCCTCAATCTGGACAGAAAGTGGTTTTGGTTTAATTTGTTGTTTGGGTTTATTTGTTTGTGTTATACTATCTCGTTTGTGCTAGGCTAAAACTAATGCTAAAATGGTTTATTGAAACTGTGTTGTCAATACACAGCTGGAATAAACTACCAGAAGATGTTAGACGTGCACCAAACGTATACATTTGTAAATCCTGGTTAAATCCCATTTTTAAATCATTTTCACGTGCCTATGACCGAGCTCTTAAACTTAACCGCATTGTGGGGTTTATAGCTTCCTATATTTTATCACTCAACCTTAACTGAAAGCTTAAATAGTTACCTATGCTTTTATTTCTTTTCTTATTTATATTTTCTTATTCTATGCATCATTATTATGCTTACTATAACATTTCTCCTTTTGGCTTATTTTGTTATTAAATGTATATTTGCTGTCTTTTACCAATCATAATGCAGTTTCTGGTGCATTCAGAGGAATAACCTCTGAATACATTTGACAATTTGCAGATGACGGATAATGCAAGTTCTTGTGCTGCTGTTTAGACATCGATGTAGGGTATTTTCTCACATAGAGACTGATGAGTTTATCCAAGCGCTGGAGCACGACCATTGAGATACCGGGGTGGTACAGAAAACAGTTATGGTAACTGTAAAAATGCATGTGCAGACATGGCACAAATGTCCCCCAGGAGAGATCCAAGTAAGAAATTGATGCAATGATAATCTCACTTAGGGACTGACAGGTTTATCCTAGCATTGGAATTTGACGATTGAGATACCGGGGTGTTGAAGTTCATGCAGTCCCCCTGGACACAGCTGAGCTAAGGAAGTGTAACAATCTGAATGTTTTAATTCCATTGCATTTTGTATTTTTATTTTCACTGCAAAGCACATTGACTTTCTTCTATGTATGAATTGTACTATATACAATTACTTGATTGCAATAGAATAACAGTAATTGAGTGCTCTATGCTATTGGTTTAATCCTAGTAATGTAGAATGATCTAAGTCTCCTACTGAGTTGAGTGACAGTCCTTATCGTCCATGGTGTGATAGCAGAGCGAATTAAGAAATAAAAAATCAATATGAAAATGAATCATGAAACATATTGTAAAATAAGAATGCAAACAGTTGTTCAACTCACCTGAACCATAGAAAGCCAGGAAGAAAAACCCCAAGAACCAAAATGACTCCTACAACTCCAATGACCCCAGATATCAGTCCCCACACAGACAATACAGGACAGCAGATTTTCTTATTATGTTCGTTTACATAACCGTTATATTTGCCTTCATCTTCACTGCTGTTTGAGATATTTTGGATCTTTTGGTCAATGATGAGACATCCGTTCTTGAACGAGATAAAGCGAAGCTCAATCAGAGTACAAGTGGTGTTGCAGGGCAGTGTCACATTCTCTTCAGACATTGCATTGGTCACATTGCTTCGTTGTTCACACTTTGTTGCAGTTGTTGCTGTGTTCAGAGTGAATTGAAAACATGAAGAATTCTCAATTATATTGTGTTAGATAATCATGCAGCTGTGCTGTAATAATCAAACATTTACCTTTTGCATTATTACCACTAAACACGCAATAATGACATCAACAAACATCGTGTATTGCTGTCATTTTGGAATTGTTTGTACAATATTGTAGTGGATTATGTCTAGAAGATCATTTAATGAAAGAGGGCAATTAATAAATGGGACTGTACCTTCCAAAGACCAGATAAAGACCATTAAAAAACATCCTTTTGTTGCCATTGTTTTATCTCCCACTCTGCCATCATAGAAACATTGATTAATAGACAAGTGTTGTGTGTCTGGTGAATTACTAGACCGTAAACATTTATCAGAACACATTGTAGAGCCCTGATTAAATCATCGTGACAAACTGCATTATGAGAATACATAGTTGATAAAAAAACAGAATATCTTTAAATGTACTTACTGAGTTAGTGAATGCTTGTCTTGTATGATAAATCACCAAGGCAGTGCAAGATTTGAATGTGTCTGTGGTTGACACATAAACACTCTGCTGCGGAACCAGTGTTCCTTCATCGGAAATGAATTTGCATACCAGTCTATATATGTACATAAAATAATGTAGGTGAAATACATAGCTTTATTCAGAGACACTAAAACAAGGATGCAGGTCAGCTAACAATGTCACATACACTAGGTCTATGTTAAATCCTGTATTAAGACAACAACCAAAATGTTTCTGTCTGTGTGGATCTTTAGGATGATTACAGCCTAAGGAAAAAAACTGTCCCGTAGCCTGTTTGTTTTGGACAGAATATTTAGCTTTTATTAGTTTGTCTATTTACTTTAATTAAAGGGTTAGATTTTTGTGAATATTTGGATTGATAAACCAAACCACATGGACATTTTGTTTTACAGCCCAGTTTGTCAAAAATGTCTGAGGGCAGTTGTTGACTTCTGGACAATCCCAGAACACAAGAAAATGCAATATAATTGCAACAAAATTTTAATTGTATCTGATTTATTTCCAACATTCATTTCTAAATAAAAAAACTTATTCAATGGCATATATCATGATACACATTTCAGCATTTCAACCAAGCAATACATCCTCACAACCTCAAGTTTCATTAAATGGAAGTATCCTGGCAGGTGAATTTCACAGCAGCATAATGGATATCTTCATCCTGTATCTGCTGTTGAAGCAGTTTGTCAGTCGAGTACTGAGACACATCCTGGTTTCCGGAGGTAGAGAACTGGATGCTAGCATAGAGAACGTTATCCTGAT
The DNA here is from genome assembly GCA_016801105.1 of Esox niger. Taxonomy (NCBI): domain Eukaryota; kingdom Metazoa; phylum Chordata; class Actinopteri; order Esociformes; family Esocidae; genus Esox; species Esox niger. The sequence goes on along the minus strand of JACXGJ010000549.1, from coordinate 45,606 downwards.
CACCTGAGTCCACTGTCTGTGGTGTGGTAGAGGTCAAGGACAGGGTTGAGACACTGTCAAACATGGGACTAGGGTCATCCTGATGGGGAGATAACAGACAACATAGGGGTCAAATCATTTCAAAATATTGTATTGATTTAAAGGCCCATTTGAACCCTTCAAACTGATATCAGCTTTTGACGACCTTCCTATGAATAACTGCAATGGCCGCAAACTGCCTTGTTTCTTAAAAATGTATATTTGTTTAAATACCACAAAATATTCTTGATTGAAAACCTGTTACTGGCAAATGGGGGCGGCTTTTGCAGGGAAACAGGAATAAGCCGAGAGAGAGAGAGAAGGAAAAGTGAGAGGTGGAGGAAGATGGAGCACTGGAAGGAGAGGGAGAGGTGGAGGAAGAGGGAGAGCACACCAGAGCAGTACACTCTCAATTCTGTGCTGAGTTGAGCATGTACTTCTTTATTGTATCTACAATAGCTACACAATCTGACAAAACCGAATTATTATACTTCAAGCTATATGAAAGTGGTGGCAAATGAAAGGAGAGTATGTGTTCTTGTAAAACAAAGTACACATGTTATCGATGTTTTGTTATGTTGGTAGACCGCACCGAGCCTTTAATCTCAGAACTGCACCTCTCATTCAACTGTTTTCAACAAACTCACCTGTCTGCTCAGTGCTTTGTCTCTTGTGTCAGAAGTAGTTTTTGAGGACTTCCTATTTGGTAAAGTTATATAAACCGGATTAAAACCTTTTAACAGTAAATGTGTGACATAATTATCTAATGTCAAGATGCTATACCGACATTTGGCAAAGGTATAGCTCACGTGGGAGAATCCAGTGAGAGTAGCAACGTTCCTCACTTCTGTGAGCTTCTGTCTACTTTTGATCCATACAATCAATCAATCAAATTTATTTTATAAAGCCCTTTTTAGATCAGCAGTTGTCACAGAGTTCTTTCACAAAAAACCCGGCCTTTAACCCCAGGGAGCAAACAACAATAGTGATGGGGGCTTCAGTGGCTAGGAAAAACTTGCTAAGTGGGCCGAAAGAAACCTAGAGAGGAATCAGGGTTCAAGGGGTAACCAGTCCTCTTCTGGCTGTGCCAGGCTTGACTTTGCTTAGCCTAATCAGAAATGATTAGATCTATTCTATTCCATCATTAAAATGACCAATGTGTTTTTTGTCATTCAAAAGGCATTCTTTGAATTTCTTCTCATAATATCTGTTTATCCCCCCCAAAAAAAAATATTATTCTGGACATATGGCATATTTTTTTATTATCTCTTGGCATCTATTTTCAAGCTATTTTTTATGTCATCAGCCAATGATTTCACCATTTTCTAAATTACATTGGGAGGGCTCCATTCCCTGTATTTACCTCGTAGTGGTTAAATTAAAGCACGTTACTTGTACAAGATTTTTAATATAACTATTTCACAACCTGCTATCCACCTTGCAAGGAATTCTGAATGGAATGGAAGGTTTCTCACTTATATAAGATTGGCCAATATTAGGTCTTACTCAGTCTGGTAAGCACTTCGCATCCCAACAGGGAAGATTTAGTATCTTCTGTGGAATCTCTGGACTAAGGCTAGGCACAAATCTTACATGTCCTCACCACAGGTTCCCATTGCCTAAAAAGTGATTCCTAAGTATTCTTGTTCCAGATGTGTTTAACTGACTTGGTCTTTTAGAGTGGTTTGACTCACCATTCAGAGTACAAATCCATCTAAAAGGGTCACGGCACCATGTGAGCTTCTGTCTACTTTTGATCCATGAACAGAGTCTTTATCCATACCAGTCAAGGGAGAGCCTTGATTCAGCATGAGTTCAAAATGTTAACCTTCCATAGTTCTTTCATTTTCTCTCCACTGAATACAAGGTTAACACAGTCTTGCATGCCAGGACAGATAAGAGGTTGTCAGTGCTCATAGCCAACCCTTACACAGACTATAATAAGAAATAGTTTAACATATAAAATACTCTTGTGTGGCATATTCCAACCTATGACCCAAAGGTCTATTCAGAGAGTCCTCTGACAGTCACATACACAGTTCCTAGTAGGTGGTATGGACAGGGTGTTTGGGACCCATCAGTAAAGGAGCATCACATATCCTACCTAGTGTCTTTTGCACAGAGCAAGTTAAGTACTCTTATACATTGTGTCAAGCTTCATTTAATTACTTTTCATTCTTAATATCTCTCACTTCTACTTGTAAGCTGGCTGAACTAGGCTTTTTTGGTTCCTTTTCTGGTTGTGACAATAGGCTATATTGCTTTGCATATAACTGAGTGAAAATATTATACAAACAAGTGCAGTTTACAAAAAGTAGTATCAGAACATTATTCCTGTTTACTTGCAAATTATGTTTGCTTCCACCTGCTGGAAAGTGCAACTTTCTAATCCTTGCTATATGAGACATCCAAACACGTCTACGTCTGTCATTGACTGACACAAATTGCTGGCAGATCCCTTTGAGATCAACGAGATCCAGTATTTCCCAAAACACATAGCACACTCACACTGCAGTGTGGTTTAGGCACATTTGTTTCATTGTGGATCTGAGCCAGGTTTTTCATCTCAACACACTACTTCCAGCTTCTGCTGAAGACATGGAAACTGCAACCTAACAAGAACCTGATCAAACAACCATCTGACCTCAACAGGCAATCCTCTGAGGATATCTTCAACTTCTGTGCTGGACTTTGATTGGAAGTTAGGCAGTTGCACTTTCAAACTGTTTAGTTCTGGGTATTGATGTATAACCTCATCCATATTTACTGTGAGGAGGAACCTGTATTTAGCGGCAGGTGTGCCCTGATTGGCTGTCACATCTTTCGTAATGAGTTTTCAGTACAGCCGTTAATGCGGCTGGGGTAAACCACGAGGAGCTAAAGCCCCTCTAGTGGGCGGAGCTCCACTATTATAACCACGGTTACATTCCCGGTAACTAACAGTTTCTGTGCATTCCAGCAGAGCCTTATTTAAACACTCAAGATCCTCTATCACATCTAATGCTAGTAGTCCAAGGACTGTTTTCCCATTCTGGAAATGTTCTAGGAGACCATCAGCCTACACACAGGTGTCTGAACCAATAGAGGCCATCTCTTCCAAACTTGACAACACACTGTCATACTGAGTGAGAAATGAGATAACAGCATTTCCTCTGACTGTCCACATGGTTGAACACAGTGTTTTCAGTATTGTGTGGCGTTCTCATAAACCTGTGTTCTCTCAAACACTGCCTTGAATTTCACTGATTGCTTGTTAAGAATCCCCAGCCAATGAACCCATTGCAGGGAATCACATTAGAGGAGAAGTGTAAGCAGATTGATTGACTAGAATCAAGCAGTGCACATCACAGTGAAGATACAGAGCCAATTTGTACGGTCTCTTCAGCAAAGTCTGTGCTCCTGTGTACTTGCCTCCCATATTGGCAGCACCGTTATACGTCTGACCACATAAGCCAGACATGGGAATTGTCAGTCTCAAAAGGACATCAACAGCTACTCTAGCTCGCTTCTCTCCAGAGGTCCATGTTACTTCACACAGACCAATGAATTGGAAAAGGAATTTTTCCAATACTTTTGGAGGGAACTGTATCTAAAACACACTGACTCTTGCTCTTTCCCCTCTACATCTTAAGTGCCATCAATTATTATGGAGTACTGTACAACTGGTAAACCCCTGATGTTGCAATGCCACTCACAATCATATTGGCCAACAAGTTCAAAAACTTATTTTGGCCCATAAACTCGTTTTAGCTAAATACTTCACTGGACTCACCATCTTCTCAGTATTATGCCTTGCCTCTTGCTGTTTTATTGCCCAGGCACTTGACAGCTGTGCATCTATGGGCCTTGCCTCTTGGGCATTAAATATGACAGCATGATGGTGGGATTTACTTTGCCGATGACAATCAAAGCTAACCAAAGCATGCTTCCAGTTTTTAAATCCTCAGGTGCTTTTTCTCAAAGTGCTCTTTTTGATGGTGAATGCTTTGACAGACTGGAAACAAAGAACTGCTTTCAAGGAGGGGCCATAATGAATCCGTGCATCTTGCTTGTACCAACCGCCTTGAACCGAAGGACTCCATTTGACAGTCTGTGTGCCTCCACATACATAGGATCAGGTTGGTTTGGCTTCTCTTCAATGTCTAACATTGACGTCCGTGCTGCTCTGTGCTGCTATACTTATTTTCCACTGAACTGTCACTGCCTCTTCTCACTGTCTACGTCTTTTCTACCATGTGGTCTTCTTTAAAACCCATGAATCATTACATATGAACTATTTGTGTCAATTAAGGCATATACTCAGAACAGACTTTTGTTCAATCTGAGTCTTAGTTGCTTCATGCTTCCAATAACAATAGTATTTCTGCTACAAGCTAGCGCCATTAAAGTGAGTAAATATCTACCTAGTAAACATGTAAGGCTACACATTATTCTGCAACTGTACACTTTGGCTTTTTGTGAAGAATGGACTTATGTCAATACATCTTTTTTTGGTTGCAAGTGGTATTGGTTGTAGAAATGCAAATGGTGGTCAAGAGTAGAAGACACTTTTTGACATGCGTTTTCTGGATGTTTTAGTTTTTATTCTGTCTCTCACTGTTCAAATAAACCTACCATTAAAATTGTAGACTGACCAATTCCTTGTCAGTACAAAATAAGCAGGGGAACTAATACTTTATTTCCCTCACTTTAAATATTGCTTGGATGCACAAACTAAATGTAGAAACCTGTGAAAGTTAGCTTGCAAGCACATACCTAAATACATCTTCTAAGTTTGCAAAATGCTTTTACAAGTGTGCAAAATGTTTTACTAATTAAAAACCTATGTAGCTGTTTTACCTACATAAAAGTCTCTTAGATTTGGTGGGGACATGTCCACACCGTCCCACCTAAAATCTACACCCTCGCTTCTGCCCAATGTGCACTTAATTAAAAGCTTCTATTTTTGCTTGAATTGTTTCCTTTCTATGAGAAGCAGGTGAGAGGTAAGCTATGTTTGTCGAAATAGACAGGTTTGTTTAAAACTGGGCTGAGCCTCGAAAGCCTTGGACAAAATAACGATTTACTATTCTTTCCATCTGCACTGAGAACTGTTTTATTTGTTGTTTGTGTTGATTTGTCTTGTGTTACACTATCTCTAATTTATGCTAGGTTAAAGCAAATGCTACAATAGTCAATTGAAACTGAATATGGCAGAGAACCTCATGCTTATGATTTTAAACCTATGTTGTTATATGAATCGGTGTAGCCAATAGTAAAATGGTTAAGAAACAAACCTGTTTAATCAATAATATAACTGTTAAAAAACTAGCTTGTGTAGTCAATACTATGACAGTAATTGAGAGCTCTATATGCTCTTGGATTTACCCTGGGTAGTGTATAAAGATCTGAGAATTCTACCAAGTTTAGTTACAGCCCTTCGCACCCATAGTGTGACATGAGAGTGAATAAATAATAACATGATGTAACATAAGACTACAAATAGTTGTTTTACTCACTTGAAAAGCCAGAAAGAAAAAGCCCAAGAAGAACCTTGATTCCTACAACTCCCATAATCGCAGATATCAGTTCCTAGCCTTCACTCACACATGCATCAATGAGCCTTGGCTGCCCATGTCCCTCTCACCGCTTTTCCTTCCTTGGAACACTTTTGATATAGTAGCTACTGATCCCTGCAGAACAGGATCATTCCACAAGGGCTGCTGTTTTGGAGATGCTCTGACCCAGTCATCTAGCCATCACAATTTGTCCCTTGTCTAAGTCTCTTACATCTTAACGCTTGCCCATTTTTCCTAATTTCTAACACATCAACTTTGATGAAAGAATGTTCACGTGCTGGTAACAAGATTATCAGTGTTATTCACTTCAACTGTGCATGGTCGTGAAGTCATGGCGGATCAGTTTAAAATCCTTATTTGCTTGCCTCTTTATTGACATGTACAATTTACAATTTACGGTGCCATGAATTATTTTGTGATTCTGAAAAGTATATATTCATTTTATGCTACAAAACATTGTCTTTCTAACATGTGTTCACACATTAAATAAAGCTACCAACAACAGAACTGTAATGTACAAAATTGCAAAAAAAAGCATTGAGCAGTTGTACAAGCATGCAAAATGTCATTACAAATTTGAAGGTCCGAGTTGCACCCACACTGATCAGTATACAATCCCTGATGTCTGTTTGTATGTCTGTTCAAATAATGAACAGACATACAAATGAACAGACAGTTGACCTGTTTAATACACATTGTGCACGCCATTTAGAATGGCCATTAATACCCACACAACAATTTATCCCACTTGGAACATATTCTATACTTGCAAATGTTCAGCCTCCTCTATTGCCTTAATTGCACATTTAGTATTGCCATTTGTATTGAATTTGCCTTCATTGCGCATCTATGCATTGCACTTGTAATATAGATATGCTTAATACTTTTAAATATTTGCACTTCTGGTTGAATGCTAACTGCAGTTTGCTGTACTCTACTTGTACTTGTTCAATAAAAATGAAGTTGAATCTAGTCTAATAATTTGCAGAATATATGGTTTGACCAAAAACATGCAAACAGAGTATTATACCTTCAAACCTACAGACCAAATTAAATACTGTTTCAGCTCTGGTATAGAAAGTGCATTAAAATGAAAAAGTGGAGACAAGATCTGAGATACTCTAGTTGACGTTATGGTAGTCAGTGAACAAATCAGAACATCAGTCCTTGCGTCCTCTAACGACACTTGGAGAGCAATGTACATAGTCGCATACTTTAGGTTTGAGCCTCGGTACCTCTGTATAAGAGGCTTCATTTCCATAGACTCAATAATTGTATTGCAAGAATCTGATGAATTATCTAAGCTAATACTACAGAAACAAAATTAGTTATTCCCAGGCCCAGGCCTCAGGGGGGCCTATTTGGTTGGCTAATTGATCATTTGAAAATGCTTTATCGATTATGTTAGTAGCGTTGACAATGGTTGGGCTGATTAAAGAAGCAGTTAAACTGTCCTTCTTTCAACTAGTTCAGTATCTTCAGCATCACCATTTATGGGTTCGATTAAAGGTTCAAAACCTTCTGATTCTCATCAGTCTATTCTTGTTCTGAGAAATTAGGCAATTCCATGTGAGAAGTTGTCAAGAATCTCAAGATCTCTTACAATGATGTGTACTGCTCCCTTCACAAAACGGTGCAAACTGTCTCTAATCAGAATAGAAAAGGGGTGGGAGGCCCCAGTGCACAACTGAGCAAGAGGAAAAATATATTAGTGTCTAGTTAGAGAAACAGACACCTCAACTGGCAGCTTCAATACATAGTACCCGCAAAACACCAGTATCAACGTTAATGGTGAAGAGGAGACTCTGGGATGCTGGCCTTTTTTTGTGGCTGTTACATAATTCCATGTGTGTTATGTCATAGTGTTGATGCCATTATTATTCTACAATGTGAAAGGTAGTACAAATAAAAAAAGCACCCTTGAATGATTAGGTGTGTCCAAACGTTTGACTGGTAAGGTATTAATACAGTAAATTATTATTTATTGTGGGTGTGGCCCAATTTGATTATGTTCATAGACAATCTTTTTAACGCATGTCCAATGCCTATAAATATTGTTTGGGTGCTTCTGGGAGACCTGATGATAGTAATGGCCATTCGAGTCTTAATTACAGTTCTTCTAGCAGCAGAATTTTATGCTAGCAGGTCTAACTCAGATTTTCCTTCTCAAAACAAAAGCCATCATTGAGATATAAGGCAAAAATAGTTAACAATCTAGTCTGTTATTTTATATTTAATGTCGGTTCCAAAGTTGTTCTTGTCTGTTCTTTTTTACAGATAAGATTGTTTATTATATGGCCTTATAAATGTCAATGATGGCTTTTATTTTGATAAAGACAATCTGCTTGCTGACTGCATAATATCCTGCTGCTAAAATAACGCTAATGAAGCCTCATTTGGCCATCACTACCTGATGAAGATCCCTGTAGGTGCTCAATAAATGTATGTGGTGAAGTATGTTAGTGTGTATTTACTGAGGTTTGAAGAATGATTTCACTACTGTGCATGTGTTCTTAATTGAAGTAATGACCCTGAACTAAAGTACATGTTCCTTATATTGAGATTATTTTGTCCAGATAAAGGACAAAATGAATCTCCTGGTGGCCTGTCATCACCATTGGATGCCCTCCCTCTAATGCCATTCGAGGATATACTCTGCTGGCAATACTCTGCCCTCGTTCAGGATGGTTGCGGTTGGTGGGTGTCCCTTTTGTTGATGCTTGGCAATGTGGGTGGATTGATTTCCGGCCTGTTGGGCCCTGTCTGGGGCAACATCCGGATAGGGCCATAGTGTCACTGGGCCCCCCTGTCTCAGTCCCAAGGTCTTATGCTGCTATAGTATTTTGCTGGGGTATAGGATCAGTTCTCCTCCACTACGAATTTCTGTAGATCTAAGGAATGCATTTTCAAAATGTTCCCTGACTCCTGCCGTTATAAACATAGGAGGACATTAGGTCTTGGACCACACCTGCGGAGTACCAGGCTTGACTCGTTGCGGTCCCAGTCCAAAGTCCTCCTGGTTATGTTCCAGATCAAGACGATACCTGATGATTTCAGCTGCCACTCTGCTGACCCCCCCCCCCCCGTCTGTCCCTGTCCTTGTCCATTTGGGCATGCCTCTGATCTGGACTAGGTTTAAATAGAATTTGGGCTTAGCCCACATACATCGATTCATTATTACAATTTGGACTCTTACTTTGTTCACCTGGCACAGCTAGAAAAGGACTGGCCACCCCTCTGAGCTTGAGTTCCTGTCAAGGTTTCTTCCTAAATTTCGGCCTTCTTGGGGAGTTTTTCCTAGCCACTGTAGTTCAACACTACTGTTTGCTCCTTGTGGTTTAAGGCCGGGTGTTTTGGAAAAGCACTTTGTGACAACTGCTGATGTAAAAAGGGCTTTATAAAATTAAAGTGTATTCCCATTCATATTTAATGTTTTAAAGTTAATCTGAGTGACTAGGAAGTGGTAAGCCATGGCTTTTCACTCGGGTATAAATATGAGGTGACACACAGGCCGAATTCCCATAGTTATCCATCACAAATGATATCACGTGCAATATAATGTTGGTGAGGTATATAAATTAGGAAATGGCTATAAGAAGTTATAGTTTCATGATTGCAAATTATGTTTCGGTGGTCAGTGTCACATTATTTAAATTAGACACGATCAGCTGGCTTTGATGTTCACACTTTGTTGCACAATTTAATAATTTGCACATGAATGGAAAGAATTAAGAATGATTCTATACCATTCACACTGATGTGTCCTGACACAATACCACAAAACTCCACAATAACCAGAGTAACCTTGAGAAACATCATGAATTGGGACATTCATGAATTGTATGTAGTTTTAATAGTACCCAGAACCCAGAAACTCACCCAGAGGTTTACTAAAGAATGAGTGGGTGAGCAACAAAAGAAAATATTTGAACTAGCTTTGGTACGAATGAACAGATCATTGTCAAAAGTCATACTTAATAATGACTATTTTAGTTGGTTCGCATTAATCTTCTCTAGAATCAGCATTAGGCCACAACCCAGGGAGAATCGCATGTCCCAAAACTATGAGACCCGAATGTTAACCAAATGTCCTCCAGGACATTACAATAGCCTGTGTTCTTTGGCCAGGCCCTATGATTACAGCTTTTTCAATAAGATTGAGGGATCTACTGTATTGAATGCCTTTGTGGTTTTCCACACATTAGGGATAACTCCCAAAATAACTTTTAGATTGAACATAAGCATTAAAGCTCCAAAGATAATTGGAGCAGAAATAATATTAGATTCACCTTGATTGTCATTGAACACTTCAAGTACAGTACAAGGATATGCAGTTAGCATAGTATTTACAAGAATTAAGTACATGTATATTACAGGTGGAATGTATAGATGTCCAATAAAGGTAAATACAGGATAAATAATTAAGGCAAACTGAGGGAGGCAGAAAATGTAAAAATATGTCACATAGATTATATTTAAAAGTATTAAGTATAATGTATGTTACAAGAGGGATAAATAACTGTGTGGGTGCAGATGTCAAATTCTAAATGGCATTCTAAATGTTCAAATGAGGCGAATCGATTGAGTAAGGTAGCATGTGAGCAATGAGGTTCCCCGGGTAGACATGCGTTTATAGTAACTGTAAAAATGCAAGCACAATGGCACTTCTAAAGTGTGCAAAGAGGCGCATTGAATGTACAAGGTGAAACTGAAATGCAGGGATAGCAGCGGTGAGGTTTCTGAGGTAGACGCGTACCTGCAAAAACTGAAAACGTCCATTATCAGGCATAGCAAGGCAGTGACAGAGTAGTACAAAGGGTATAGTGCAACAAGGTCCCTGAGGGGGGGGGGGGGGTACAGTTTGTGATGGGTCACAGAGTTCACAGAGTTCTCTGGGTCACAGACTTGAGAAGGGATACAGTAGATGGCAATAAACTTTTCCTGAGCCTGTTTGTGCTCAGGACCAATAAGCTTGGATCTCGGATTTCAGCCCATTTCAGCCCAGACAAGAGTCCACCATTATCTGTTGTGGCACTGTGGTGGTGGCACTGTTCTTCAGGTGTGCGTGTGTTTGTGACTGTGCTTCTTGGCCAAAGGATGCACAGGATATATTATTTTATTGCATCATTGCTTCTCTGGGTAATACTCTACAACAGACCCATTTGGAGGGGACGTCATGATTACGTCACTGAATTTTGGTGGTGGCACAAAACAGCAGGAACTAGTGTAGGGAAATGGGCAAGATACTCAGATTTAAGGGAAATAAATAGCTTGTTATGCCAATTGATGTCAGAATTGGAATGCAGAAATAGATGGTAAAGTGAATGATATGACATTTTCTTTACGAAATAATTGGATAAGGCTTCCGGATGATAAATATTCCCATATGTTGTAAAGAGGTTACTGTCACTTTCTGCCAGCAGTTTGGCTTCACCCCAAAAATACATCATTACCGTTGATTAACATAAAAAGGGTCTATGGGAAGCACAGGGACCAGAATCATCCCTAGCATTTCTAACACATTTTCCCCAATTAAGTTCCTTAAAGTTTTTCCCGATTGCTAACATCCTACAAATGAATGCTCAGACCAATGCATGAAAGCCCTGCCTTTCGCAAGCTTGACTTACACATAGGGAGCAAAGGTATAAACACATTTTCAGCTTTGCACTTGGTAATCAATTCTGCGAATTCTGTGCGAAACACAACACAAAGTTTTGCACGTAACACACTTTGTTCAAAAATGAAACCCCTTTCAGTCATTAGGAAAACAATTCCATTCAATAAGCAAAACACTTGAAATTGGAAACATCCACACATACATTACAACATTTAAATTGTTACTGAACACCAATCCGTCATACTAACCTTTCTGGATGCATTGCATGCTGCAGTTACACAGGACAGGCCAGAGCAGACCAGGTTTTTGTCATCTTTTGTTTGTTCCCACCTCTGCTCTGATCAGGAACTGGTGTCACAGATTTATACCTGCCCCCTTATTCCCCTGTTCCCTATCTGATTGTGGAATTATTTTCAGCTTGGTGTTGGGTAATATATTACCACCAATCACATGTCCTCCTGCCTCTTCTGCAAGCAATGGACAAGACATGGGGAGACACTGAGGTGGGGTCGATCCATGGTTGGATACGACACGCAAGACAATATTTTCCCTGTTGCCCGGCCAGGGAGGACGCTTGTGATGTGCATGAGGTGATGTGGCCAGACTCTAATACAAGGTGTGAGCCCTTAAATGACTACTGTATTCAACTTCTCTTCGTGTGTTGTTGTGGTTGTTGTAAACAACATTTTCAAACACCATTTGAGCTGGAAGATATTGTACATAACTACATTTGTGAGGACCACCGGTCTACCTCTGTAGAGTAAAACACAGAATGTTCTGGAATGGAACAATTTGCGGGATCCCAGTGAAGAAGGCTGTTTGGCTTATCAGTTAAGAATGAAAGTTTCAGTTGAAGTTACGGGCTAAGTAGGGTTAAGGGTTAATACTTGCATGCATGCATCTGGTGCTGAATAATCAGGTGCTAACCTCTCCTAACCCTATAATATGTCAGTGGGTTTAAAATGAATGCTGTTATCATAAAGACCAGAGGGGTCAGACACATATTCACAAAGGTTACACTGTTACAGGCGCATGTTCTTCAAACGCATGCACAATACGTTTAATCATTTAACCGTACTGTGTCCACAGGCGAACATATAATTATGTGCAAACACACACTGATGCACACACTGACACCCGCGACACACCCAGCGAGCAAGCAGAAGACTGTTGGATTGTTACTCAGAGTAAGGTAGAGAGGGAGACAGAGAGAAGGAGGGAGGGAGTGAGATTGTAACTACTTAAAGGAAGGAGAAAAGAGAGAATTCATGAGAGTGATATGGAGAAAGAATGAAAGAGAAAGAGAGCAATGGACAGAAGGGGAATAGAGGGAAAGACAGAGAAAGGGGGAGAGACAGAGGAGAGAGAAAGAGAGGGAGGGATAAGAATAGGATATAGTCAGGTTAAAAGCAGAGTGATTGACAGGTTTAAACAGACAGTAATAACTGATACAGTGGATCTGTCATGATTCATGGTTGAGTCAACAAACAGCAATATTTCCTTCCGGACATAATTTTGCAAGTGTTTCTTTCCTTCATATAAAGGTTTGGATCTTGTCCATAACCTGCAAAGAGAGACTGGAGCTCTGGCTCCCATCTATTGTTTCTGGTTCCCATCTATTCTCGTAACACATACATGAATGAAGGAATGTGTAACAAATTTTAACGTCATGTATGTAAATGAAAGTATGAACCAATAACTCAATCTAGCATTTGAATATAATGTTTTCTGTTGAACAAGATCGAAGCAGAAGTTACTAACAAAGACATCTCATATAGAAACACGTAACAGTAAAAAGCTCAAAAGTATGTTTGCTATACGCAATTACCATTCTGGAAAGTCTCCTTGTCTCCGCGTCACTTCCCCTATGTGTTGCTGTTCTCCATGCCCTCCTGTGAAAAATAACAGCTTGACAGCTGAACTGGGTGATGGTATGTTTCACCAACGCTCGACCACACGCTTATCGTTGCATTATGCTTTTCGTCCCACTCAAAAATCTAGTTTTACCAATGCCCAACTAAAGACACAACCCTTGCTAGTGAAGTAACTCATTGAAATAGTATGAGTTCTTCTCTAGATACCACGGCCATCAGTCAAACAGCAGTCAGCAGTCAAACAGTTTATAAGGTAAACAGAGTAATTTGAATCCTGAATGCTGATTGGCTGATAGTCATGGTATATGAGTCTGTATACCATGGGTATGACATCACTTCTTAATGTTTTATTTGTTTTGGTAACGTGTTTAGAAGTATTAAGGCATCTCTGGGGTTTGTGAAATTGTATATTGCCAATATGCCACATCCCATGCCTTATTGCTTACATATACAATGGTATGACATCAGATCACACATTCAGTACACGATCGTGGGGGAAGGTGCCATTCGGGACACGTTTATCTGCCATCTACATGCACACCCCTCAACTCACCAGCAACAGTCAAGTCCAGCTCTTAGTCTTGCATTTAGTGGCTCAGCCTCGCTGATAACCATCATTTGGAGACACTGGATCCCTGTTGACACAACCCCTCTAGTCCAGATAAGAACTGTAATATGCCTCACTCTGCCCACATCCCAAATGACACCCTATTCCCTATGTAGTGCTTTTCTTTTTCAGGGCACAGCCGCCGGCCGACGTTGCACTGGAACTAGTGAACGTGTTGCCGTTTGGGATGCACTATCTGTCTGCTTCAGAAGTCTGGTCAACGTTTTCATTAAGTCAGTTAGGGCTGGCGCTGAAGGGATCATTACAGTCTTAACTAACCTTTTAAAGACACAACAACATTTGTCTGCGTGTCGCCACACTTCTTCGGCTTAGGGCCTAAAAGGGTAAAGATAGCTCTGATAGTGCAGTAATTTTTCTTTACCCTCTCCCCACTTGGTTCAGACTGACTATGAGACACCACAAATGGAGTCCTGTGGTGGAAGTGGCAAGCAGTGGAAATGGAGTCCTGTGGTGGACGTGGCAAGCAGTGGAAAGGGAGTCCTGTGGTGGATGTGGCAAACATTGGAAATGGAGTCCTGTGGTGGATGTGGCAAGCAGTGGAAATGGAGTCCTGTGGTGGACGTGGCAAGCAGTGGAAATGGAGTTCTTTGGTGGACGTGGCAAGCAGTGGAAATGGAGTCCTGTGGTGGATGTGGCAAACATTGGAAATGGAGTCCTGTGGTGGATGTGGCAAACAGTGGAAATGGAGTCCTGTGGTGGATGTGGCAAACATTGGAAATGGAGTCCTGTGGTGGATGTGGCGAACAGTGCGAAGAGACACATCCTGTGTGACAGAAACAAATGCAAACTAGAGCCTTTGGAGACAATGCTTTTCCCTGCATCGTTCAGAAGTGGCGACTTGTTGTAGGGAGGAGAAAAACAAACAGAAACGTGGTCTTTAATGGCCGCCGGGTGCCCGGCACTCAGGGCCATAATGAAGATGTTGCAATGTCCTAATGACAGACATAAAGGGCTTGGCCCGACCGCCCTGACACTCTGTAGTCACTAATCCTACACCAAACCTTAACCCTTACCCTCAGTTGTTAAAGAACATGACTGTTGCTATGCTGATGGTCCATAATGCATAGGATGGGTCCTAGGATGGGTCCTGCATGACACAGGATTCAGCAAGTGCACTACTTTTGAACATTGTCCATCAGGCTCTGGTTGAATTCAGCGCACTGTGTAGGAAATAGGGCAGGTTTTAGGACGGAGCCCTAGGCAATGTCACTCTGAAGTATGATTCTTGGAACAATTTCCCTAGGTTTTCACGAAAGGTCCGGTACTTTGTGTAACCCTGCTCCAAAGTGATGGTTATGCGATGCCGTGTGTCTGAAGGCAGAGCAGACGCCGTCACCTGTTGACTATTAGTCTTTTTTACACCAAACCTGAGGTCAGGAACTAGGGTCATGGCCTGTCAATTGGCCATACAACGCAGGGCGTTCTTCCCCAGGACCATGATTCCCTGCCCTGCTTGATGTTTCTCTCTTCACAAATCCTCTGTTTAGTAAGGGCTAAATCGAATCTAAACATTGAAATTCCTCTGCTATTTCGACAACTCTCTCCCTTGTCTTTAGTCTCCCAACAGCCTTTTTTCTTGATCCTATTCAATAAACAAAACAGAAGAAGTGGGTGAGTGCCGCACAACTAAAAAAAAACCTTCTGAGAGCTACAATTACCATCTGAAGGTTTTTGGTAAATTACCTGTTGTTATATGTTAAAGCTGGTCAGTGTCAAAGTCTGCCACCATAAATCAGTGTCATTAGGGGTCATTAGGGTTCAAAGGTCACGGCCCTTGGGGAAACGTTTTGGTTTGCTCTCCCTGAAGGTCTGCTATGAGCCAGTAACTCCCCAGCTGGCCCCCAGGGTGACCAATAGGGAATAGGAGAATCTCCCAATCACTGTCACTGTTCAGGGATATAAACCAGAGGGAACCAAATGCACCAACGCAGAGGACAATGTAATCAGACTTGTTTTGCGTATGAAAACACAGAACATTAACAGCCTTTGTGACATGCGACTGGTGGGACTGCAGGGAACCAAAGAGTCTCATAAACAACAGAAACCTGGGAAACAATAGACAGAGCCCTTCAAATCATGTTCAAGGATTCCACTATGAAGCAATATCCTGTTCAATCACACTGATTCAGCTTGCAATGTCAGCATTGTGGGTTCAATTCCCCGGACCACCCACACATAAAACGTATGCCTAGAAGTTAAAGCTGCCTTGGTTAAAGGGAGGGATACATACTAACCCGCTAAATACAGATCTTGAACTGATGTGGCCTTGCTGCTTCTCTGTGAGAGGGCATACCTTTCATTGTGGAGAGATTAAGAGACAGAAAAGATTGCGGATGTGAGGTTTCATCCGGGCTGATTTAGGAGTGTCCAGAGACTATCCCCTGCTTCAGCTGTTCCTAGAAGAGGGGGGAGGAGGGGGGGTGGACAGTTCAGGGATCCCTTAGTCGCTCAGAGGCTCACACGGTTATGCTAAAATGCAGTGGGATCTGGGGCGGTATAGAGGTGCGTTAAAAAATTTGCCTCACTTAAAGAGGGAGGAGGCGAGAGGTCTTGGGGGGGATGTTCTGGAGCAGGTCGTCTAGTATGAGGGGTTGGACTAATGAAAACAAATGAGGTCAAGGGTCAGGTGAGTTGAGATGAATGCTTGAGGATCCCCTTCCTCTCCACAACCACTCACCCTCTCACACACACACATCCACCACACCCACCTCTCCTCTGTCCCCAGCCACGTGAGATTGATGAGTCCTCAATGATACAGACCCAAAGAGAGGCCGTTTCTCAGTATCAGTTACCCGCGGAGTCTCTGAACCCTCAGGGCATCTGCCCAAGCTGCTACGCCGGCGGCAGACAGGGGTTGAAATCGTATTCACAGTTGTTCCACTGGCTCAATTTCCAGTGGCTCGGAGAGGCTACACTTGCATTGCTCGAAGTGATTTCGAATAGCGTCTGAACCCAGGTCTTTGCGCGAGGTGCGTTTTCCCTGGATCTGCCCTTGTCCACCTGTTGAACCATTAAGTCTTAATGGATGTGGTCATGTTGAGCTTGGGGGCCTGGGGATTCTCTGACCTGACTAAAGGCCCTGGGTGCAGAGTCCACATCAAAGGCTGCTACCATTCATGACTACTAGAGCCTTCGCTACTTTGAACCCCTGAGTACTTCAATGCCCAGTGTTAAAGGGGAGGAGAAAATACATTCAAATGCTTGAGGCTGGACAAGGAAAGTCAACACTAAATGTAGGAAAAGTTGGAGACAATGCCGGTTATGATGCATGTTGGCATGGTATCAGAGCCACGGGTTTATAATGGTAATTAATAGCCATTCAATTCCTGGTTGAGTTGCAAGCTTCTAGAGTGGATGTGGTCTGAACAGGATCTTGTCTTGTGCTGGGCTGTGTAAAAAGGGACACTGTGAGATCTTTGTTATGAAGTGGTGGTCTCTTGTTGTGTAGCTATATATGAAACAAGGATGCCCTCTAGTGGAAAGATTAAATACAATGACTGATGGTTGGGGTCCTCTACTTGTCAGGCAACACTGTCATTCGAAGCTTAGCAGTTAACCATGGAATCTTATTGTTGTCTTGAAAATGTGGTGTCACAACATTTATCCAAGTAATGCAATTATCCAACTGCGATCCTTGAAGAGTTTTTACCACACTAACTTTCCTTCTCACTGTTTGTGGGGGCAACATAGGTGTGTCCTCCCTCCAGGCAGGTTCATCCCAGCTCCAGTTGTTTAACATTTCTTTATTATTGCCCTAATAGTGGAGTTGGGTATTTTCAGCAGTGGAGATGTGTAATTTCAGCAATGGAGATGGGTATTTTCAGCAGTAGAGATGGGTATTTTCAGCAGTGCAGCGATTGTTTTGTAACCATTTGCTTACTTCAACAATCTTTTATCTTATTTCATTTGTGTTTTCTGGCCTTCCCCAGGTTGTTGGATGTCTAAAAGCAGTTTAACCTGTCTGCCACCCCATGTTTATACCCAGTGAAACGGCATGTTATGGGTGATCACTTAACAGTTCCCAAAGACACAGAGGATCTTTGAAAAGCAACATTTTTATTGGAATATAAATAAATTAGATAATTAGTCTTTCTAGGGCTAACAACAATTATGGCACACATGCTTTTGAATAGTTATTACCATAATCAGAATTATTTCTTCATGACAAAAATGTCGTCATTACAGTTCATTCAATTACAGTTTAGATTCATATGATTATGATTTTTGCCTGACATGTAATTATAAATGTACCTGTTAAATGAAATAATTGAAATATTGGAATAAAATAATGTCCTGTTGATTCTGTTTAAATGTTTTATTTTTCCTTGTAGCTAATGGTCAAGTCTGCAAACCCTAGTCTACAATAATTCCCCACACACACTTTTACACAATCACACAATGTCTCTTATTTGTAGAAGTACTTGGGAACATACATTGTTGTTAAAGTCTATGTGATTTTAAACATAAAGGCCATGAATGTCATGGCTAAACCCGGAGCTTAAAGCAGGGGTTCTCAAACCTCTCCTCAGGAATCAGCAGCAGTTCCATGTTTTGGAAGGATTCCTGAAAAAGCACACCTGATTCAACTAATTTTCACAAGCAGTATGCTTTAAAACACACACATGTACATATTTCTATCTCAGACAATAATATTCCCTATTTCCTAACACTTAACCTAACTATGTATGTAACCTCAATAACCTAATGTTTAATCCTAAACTTAACCTAGCTAGTCACAACCTAAAAGACAGTAAAAAAGCTTGAGTAGAGAGAGATAGAGAAACAGAGAAGTTAACAATGAGACCAAAAATATAAAGAATCACACAGACCAGATGAGGTTATTAAAAATGTAGAGTTTAATATATATATTTATTTATTTATTGACATTCTGATAAGGATTGCGGTAGGCTTCAAGGTACACACTGACTGTGTTCCACTCTATATGCTAAGCAGAGGAGGAGGATGGGGCGTTGCTTAGCAGTGTGGAAAGGGGAGTGATGTTGTTGGAGGGGCATGGCTGTGGTCTTGCTGAGCAGGAGGGACAGCAGATTTGTTTCTACACTGGTTGAAAAAGCAGTAGAGGAAGCGATACATCCATTAGGCAACAGCTTCATCTTGGGGGAAGACGTCTACTGATATAGAATACAGGTCC
Organism: Esox niger; assembly: GCA_016801105.1. Taxonomy (NCBI): domain Eukaryota; kingdom Metazoa; phylum Chordata; class Actinopteri; order Esociformes; family Esocidae; genus Esox; species Esox niger. The sequence continues at coordinate 26,759 of JACXGJ010000549.1, read as the reverse complement.
GTGATCAGCGTTCCCAACCCCTCAATTATAACCCAGCTATTAGTGAGGGAAACACAAACACTGATCCTAAAATGGTGTCTAGGGGCAACTTGACACAACAGTGTTTCCAATGACAGCCACTGACCCAAAGACCCTGCTCTCCATTACGACCTCATCATAATCATGATTCAAACACATCCATTTCCACATTTCATTTATAATAAAGCCCTGCATTTTTCAGGTGACCTATCAAATTGCTCATAACTATTCCCCCAAAAAGACAGTGATTGACACAAATCAAGGGTTATCAAAAGACTACCTAAGTTCATGCATGACATTGTCACTGAATTCTCCAGAATCCTCCTCTTTCGTCTCTAAAACTAAAACAAACAGGGTGAAACATACATGAGTTTGGAGTGGGTGGTTGAAACATTTAGGTTTATTCCAGAAATGTGTAATTGTATCTAGACTCAAGAACATCTCTTTTCATGACCTTTTACCAATGTTAACATGATCGTAATGATAATTTTCATGTTAGGGGGAAAGGTGAGGTGTTCCTGTTAATGTTTATCAGTTTGAGCGTAGCAGAACATAACTTAAAATTCAATGACTCAGTTACATTTAAGTTTTGACTCAGATGTAGTTCTGTTATGATTCAGAAATGACTCAATTATGATTCAATCTATGAGTCAGGCATATATAAACATTGTGTAAATACCCCAACAGCCGGTTAATTTTCACTGTCTTAATAGTGTGTCTACTCACAGAGAAGCCTGGCCTGGTGACAGATCTGTTTCTTTTACAGGTATCGCAAAAAACAGAGCAGTACTCAGGCTATACAAACACAGAAAGTAAACCTTTTCGAGCACACACAATTCAATTATCCAGCTATAACTTCAATACATGAGCAACCAATGGGATGGCACTTGCAAACTGTCAGACTGAATAATCACCACAACTAATATAAGATTACCAACATCTTCATGAACATGGCAATTCATCGAAACACACACTGAGGCGTACCATAAGATATATATATATATGTATATATTTTTAAAATAATTAATCTAGAATTCATGTTCCTGCAGTAAACAGTTAATAAAAAAATAAACAGAGAAAAAAAGGGGCGATTGCTGTAGAATATAAATAATGGCTCTTATGAGTATAATGCAGGGGGCAGATGACAATAGTTCAAGACTGTTTCAAGACAGAATCATGTACTTAAAAAGTTTATACCAGTTCTGCATTATGATGCGTTTGCATGACACTACAACATTCTACTGCAACTATTTTAGCTCCCCATGAACATTACACAGGGAATGTTTTAACATTGCCATAATATTCAACATTTCAACAGCAGGTACAGTATTGCTCCTTACATATATGACTCTGATCCCATATCTGTTTGGCAAGACAGCACAAACACATCTGAGTCTCCAGGTCAAAGTGGCTCGGGTCTATGTGTAAGGACGTAAAGAAAACAGCATAATTGCACTTTGATTGACAAAATGGATGTCCTTTAATGTCAACTGGATGTGATAAGAAGCATGGCATTTCAGCAGCAGTTCTCTGCACCATTAGAATGAGCCAATCAAATGCCTGCGACTAGAATACCAGCCGTTCGAGCTTGAACAGTTCTTTGACAGGTCTCTCAGATGGAGTCCTGATGGCAATATGATATCCCTCTAGAGGAATCTAAGATAGCAGGTTGAACGTTGCATTTCCAACATAAGGCGCGCGGCATGTCAACTATAACTGTAAATCATCATCTTTAATGCGTTTTGTCATTTCCATTCATTTTCTAAATCAAGAAACGAAAATGTCCTGCGTAGTATTTTTTATGTGAAAGTTAAACATTTCTGGGCATAACAATAATTTACTGTCAATTACTAATTCAATGATGTTTATGATGGAGTTTGGTTCAAGTAACTAAGCTTTGATGTTTTTGAGCAAATAGGCCCTGTTTGGATTGAAATCTTAGTCTCATGGAAAGAATAACATCACTCAAACTGTGTTTCATTTCCCACAGATACCACGTATCATCATGGCCTTCTGCAGTGTTGTGTGTGAATCTGGTAAGTATCGTGTTACAGAGGACAAAAATAAACGTCACGTAATTTATCATATCATTTTCCTACATGATAAATATATTGGCACAAATAGCTATATGTATAATTCCGATTTGCCTTTACATTGAGTTCTACCTCTTCAATTTATACACATATTTATGTACAGTGATTTGTATGTACATTACACGGTCAAATATCACAGAGCCTGAAACACTTGGGATGAAATAACGAGAGACAAGCAGTTTGGAGCCTGAAGCTAGCAGTGCATTTCATGGAGATAAAACCCATAACCATTCGAATGACTCCTAAAATCTCAAGGGAATAAGCAAAAAATACAGAATCCTCTAACTGAGATTTCTGGAAAACAATGGAAATGTACAGATTTTCAAATGTCTAAAATGTCTTTGTGTGGACTTGTTTTGACCTGACTGGTGGTTGTAAGAGCAACTGTGTTAGAGGAACATTATTGTTCCTTAGAGAACATAACAGAGCCTTTGAGCTATGATGCCCCAAACTGTATTGCACTGGCTCAGATCTTTTCCTTCCACATCCGGTCCAGAACAGTTCCAGTCACCGCGGTCGGTGTGTAACCCAGCCAGGGCAGTACAGCTTGGCTCTGTTCAGCTCAGAAGTCCGAAAAAGTAATATCAGTCATTCGTTTTTGTAACTGGATTAAAAATCTTCATTTTAGGAACTTGAATGAACTAAGTAGCTCTTATTTAATGTGCATCTGTTTTCTCTAAAGATACAGTTTCATAGTAAAAATGTTTATTTAATAAATACTGTTGATAAAAATAACGTTATAATACGGTGCTGGTGAAAATATGTGCATTAAATAATTTTCAACCCTGTACAAATAAATTAGAAAGTGACAAAGATACTTCTTAGTTGATCCTACGTATGTAGCTTATCTGTGTACTTATGCAGAAATGTGTTAAGACTTACATGACTTTCTGGGGGGAAAAGAGGTGAGCATAGGGACTCGGGTTAGGGGAGGGGAGTGACACAGAATCCAGGTTGGGATCAATTCCATTTCCATTCAGTAAATACAGGAAGTAAACAGACACATTTGCCATTTTCTCCTGAATTTGAGCGGAATTGACATGGAATCATCTTCAACTCCAACCCTGCTTGGAATGATTCCAATGCAATGACTAAGTGTAAGTTCTACATCTTATACCGCATGCTTCCATAATCCCTGTTCCTTATCATCTACAAAGTATGCAGAAAACTAGGACTACATATCATATTACCCTGTAAGGAATACAGTACAAACTGGTTCACCGTGTGACCCTGAGGACCGACTTCACCCAAACATCTACGGAACCAGTCAGGTTACGGATATGGGTTTAACTCCTTCGTGTTCAGGCAAAGCTGTCTGGGAGTATGTACTAAGCGAATATTGCAAATATCATTGCAGGCTTTTCATATAAGGCAAAAACAAGAACTCAAAAGTCACATAAAAAAGCACTGTTTAAAGTAGAGAACAAATAGATAAACCACTGCAGCAGCCAAAAAGCAACCAAAATAAACTAGAATACTGCAGGTGGCATTAAGGCTCCTCTGCGTCCATCCATATTCCATAAGTCTTCCCTCCAAAGGCAGCAGTTCCTCCTTTATATGGCATTTGGTGTGGTATTGTTTACTAGTAACATGAAGTTTGCGATTCTATTTGCGTATTTCTAAGAGATGAGTTTGCTTGCAGCCAGTAGGTAGCAGAACGCGAGGCAGGTTTGGGATTCAGAACTGACATAACGTGTCAGACGTCGGATGAAGAAAAAAAAGCCTTGTGTTTTGGGGGACGTCATACATTGGAGGACGGTGTGAGCGATTTTATCTCGCCCTGGGCGGGCTCTTATGACGTCACAGGGCTGTGTCAAGGGGGACGAGGTCATAAGGTGGTGTCCGGGGGTTCGTCCACCTCTGGCACAGCGTAGGGGCGGTGGTCGGGGCGATCATCCCCTTCTACTGGAGGAGAATGCGTCTTGGCTCTGTAGCGCCTGCAGGGGGCAGCACCGCTGAACTCATCGATGAGGCTGTCCAGGTTCACATTGATGGAGGGGATTTCGTAATTGAAGTAATCTATTGATGGCATGGCATGGTCGGCATGTTGGCGGGCACGGTCGGCATGGTGACAGGGGTGGAAGTCGATCATAATGGGGTGGCGGAGTTGGTGGATGGACGTTAAGGAAAATATGAGCAGAAGGGGGAAGAGGACGATGAGGAAGAGGGGGGAGGAAGAGGAGTATGCATGAAGGGGAGAGTATGATAATATATGATAATGGCGGTGGTGATGAAGTGATAATAAGGAAGGAAGCAGAAAGCAAATTAATTGTTTTTTTTGCGAGTCTGAAAAAAAACCCAAACAGTTGTTTCTTTGTTTGAAGGAAGCAGCCGTTAAGTGTGTTATGTAGGCGTCTGACACATTCTACACAGGGACGGGTGGGCCAACCGCTGCCAGCACTATCACAACCTCTGGCGGATCAGAAGAAGGCCGGCCTATAGAATCTCACAGGAACTTTGTGCTGTTGCCCAAGAACAAAATAGTGAATAAATCTTTTCAGTGAGATACGTTAACAAATACTGATTACACTCACACAAAACATTTAACACACTGACGACAAATGACCGGAATACTGAACAAAGGCGACGAGATGTGGGGGAATTAATACTGTGAAGAACAGGCACTCACACAAGTGAGCTTGCATTAACAATAACGGGAACTGTTTCTGTGAATGCGCCCTAAACGTTACCCGATTCCTTTGGTTGTGTACTACTTTAGACAGGAGCCACATATTATAGGCCAGTGTTGATCAACCCTGGTCCTGGAAACCCCCCGCCCTGCATGTTTTAGATCGCTATCTGCCCTAACACACCTGATCATTTGAATCCGGTGTGATAGAGGAGGGAGAGATCTAAAACGTGCAGGGCAGTGTGCCTCCAGGACCAGGGTTGAAAAACACTGTTATAGGGAATAGGGTCCAATATGAGACACAACCTATATCTTGACATTGGCTAGCAGGGAGTTTGCTAAATTTGCTGTGGTATTGCTAAGCGGCGACAATAGCCAGAGTAGGATGACTGTCGTCCACTGTGTGAGAATGGGATGGAGCGATAGGCCATGTCTGACAAAGCGCAGTACAAGATTTTGCTAAGCCATGGGTTCTGTTCTGAAGCGATGGATCTGTGATGGGTGTTACCTGTTGCCAGCCCTCCACCCAGTTCTCCACCCCCAACACACACCTGCAGCAGGGGTCAGAAGATGGGTGGGTGTTTTTGGCACGGGCCTGGTGAAAAGAGGCTAGGCGGGATGGGCGGGTGGGTGTTAAAAATGGACCTTTGAAAAGAATCGACGGCGTCTGCGATGGTGAGCGCTGACGTGCACGTGGTGCGCTCTGGGAAGTCCGTAAGCAGTGCATACAAAGGGTCTGAAGAACAGCATGCGGTGACTATAGTAACAACGGCAAAAGATTGGTAGATGTGGCTAGTGTTAGCCTTGCTAATACCGAAGCAACAACAGAGTGAGGCAGCTTGCTAGCATTAGCGTGGCTAGCTGACTAGCTAGCTGGGAAGCTAACAGTATGTATACAGAAACTGTCCAGGGTATACAGACAACAGGAAAACCCAGAGGCAGCCACAGCACCAGGCGGGGAGGAGCGGTGACAAATGGAGCGAGGTACGGTAACATTACTGGCGGGCGGGGTCGGCTCTCGGTCCGGCTTACCCTAAAAGTCCCCCTCACACTTAGCCCACACCACACTGACTCCCCTGGCCTCACACGGCTGCAAGGTACACAACACGGTAGCAGATAGAGCAGGGGAACAAAAGAGTCATGAATAGAACACAGGGACACAGAGAGAATGACTGCTGCTCACACTGACTGACAGAGAAGAACCGAGGACCTGATAGAAAATTTGAGCTAGACTTATATGGAACACCTCAGGTTGTATCACGGCGAGACGTTGCATCCCAGTGACCTCTTCTTCAATAAGCCTAGGCTGGTAGCAGCCAGTCAGTTTCTGCTTTTTGGCCAACTCCTCAAGGAATTGTCTGACAATGAGTCATCGAGTTGGCATATGTTGAAACTGGTCTGTGACCAAGCTAGAATAAGCTGTTCGTCCTGAGAGATTGGACTGGTTGTTGTGAAAGCTTTGAATTAGAATGACTAGAACGGACAATCACATTCCAATCCAACGCTGATATTCCACGACAAGGGGGAAAGATTGACGGACATTTTGGAATGTGCTCATGAGTCTACTGGACACATTGCAGTATTCTGAGGGGGTCATATCTATTCTAGTCATTTCATTTCTATGCTTTGGACCTATTTACTGACTTTGCCGTATGAAGATCAGACGTGAGTTACACTGATAAACAGCACAGGGTGAATCTAATGAAAACTTCAGTACAAGCAGAAGATGGCTATGCTTCCCTGATGTTTCCTCGCAATATAGAAACATCAGCACATAACACAAGTAATGGATACATTCTGTAGTGCTCTATCTTCAATGTGCAATGAAATCTTAACACAATGTGTCTACTCTACTGTCTGTCTGACAGTCTAAACAAAGGCAACTTATATTCTATACAATATTTAATAGCAACAGCGACAGAATCCTCTTGGTAATTCTATGTGTCAGACCTGTCCACCATCTCCATTGGACAGAGCCACCGCCAGTCTGAGGGCGGGACGCTGCTGCATCGTCCCTGACCCCACCTGTGGCAGATGGGGCGGCGGAGAAAGGGCGGTAGGTGTCGTTGCCATGGTTACGTAATCAGCGGGGTCATGTTTACCTGTGGACATGCTCTCCCCAGGCGACAGTCCGTCCAGTATGCCCTGCTCCATGGGCCCGGGGCCAACTGGGGTGGCCCCCGGCGCAGGGACTATGGGTGGCTGAGGAGGGGGCAGACTGGGCCTCTGGCGAGGCTTGGGTGTGGGCCGGGACTTGCCCAGCGTCCCGGTCAGAGAGGGCGGGGATGAGAGGGAGCCGAGAGACCCCAAGGAGCCACCGAGAGGCGTCTGGCCCTGACCCTGCAGAGGACAGGCCAGTCCATATGGGGATGGGGTGCTAGGAGGGGTGGGGGACAGGCTGACCGGAGACGGCTGACCCGTGGACTGGTCTGACATCCCACCAGAACCCGATTGGCCATAACCTGCCGGAACCTTCGGGGGGACCGGGGCTAACTTCTTCGAGCCTGAAAAGACAAAAGGAGGTACAGCTTGAAGTTACAGTGTAAGGTTAATCGTTTCTGACGAAGCAAAAAATACTGAAGGGAGATGCCCCGTAAAACGGGGTTCAGGGCTAAATTGGTAAACACCATCTGGATCCTCGGAAAACATAACAAAACACAATTAATTAGTAAGCATTGTTCCGACTGTGGGATCGCGACCACTGACCTTTGCGGAGGGTGTGCGGGCTATGTTCTGTCGAGTGGGGCGACTGGCTGCTGCTCAGCTGGCCAACACCAGGTGGTACAACCGGAGCAGCCACTTGCACTGCCTTGTGGCCAATCACAGGAGAACTCTCTTTGCTCTTCAGTGTGCTGGCAGGAGAAAGGATGTTACAGTACTCTGACATATCTGATTCACTGACCACTTATTGATTGATGTCAAACCACACTGCAATACAATTGCCACATCTGTCTCTGTTATTCGTTCTTCTTTTCCCTTTATTTAAACACGGTAGACCGAGGTCTCATTCGCACGGGAGCAGTTCCTGAATCATCATCATCAACATCATCTTCATTGTCAGTATTCTGCTATCAACTAAAATTATAAGTGTATATTCGCTTCAACTCTATGTGTTCCTGGCTAATACAGAGGACTGAGGTTTCTGGCTGGAGGTAATAATAGCTCCTATCAAATCAAACCAAATCCCACACAGTGGATTCACTTGAAGTAGGACTGATGTTCTAGCTATATTGCCGATACAAAACAGACAATGAATGTATCAGTGTAAAATATCAAATTCAGTTTACACATCAAAACCTACTTCATGAGAGCTACAAAAATGAATACATTTGAGCCAATATTGCATATTGTTTGGAATTGTTGGCAGAAAAGATATAGTCAATGTGACTCATATAATATATAAATACTAAGCTTAGTTAATTCTCCAATTCAATGCACCCAATAACATCTGTCAGGGTTTGAATTACAAAATTGTTTGCCGTGAAGCAATTCAGTTAACCCACTGCTTAAGTTTCTTTCACTTGATATATCGACATGTGTCCCAAATAACTCCATGGCACTACTTTTGGCAGGGGCCTTGGAATACTTTGCTTCATAAGGAGATAGAGTGCCATGTGGGATACTGACAGAGATATGTTTGGTATAATGTCTCGTGCTGCCTCGCCTGTCTGTTGGTGTTACATCTGAACACCGATGTCACCAGAGAAACGGACGGAAACAGGAGAGCATTTTATTTCAGCAGCCTCGGTTTTAGCTGAGAGCCTAGAAATAGTATCAGTTGCCAAATATTCCTTTATATAAGAGTCATTTTATGTTGCATTGTGGTGAGGGTTGGTTGGCATGGAGAGAAACTTCTAGAAACATTGGAAACGAGGAGTGATTCATTTCGACTGAGTAAGTTCATGCTGAAATCCAAGAAATTGTATCTACAGTATTCATATTTTCCTGCTGTAGTTAGTTTGAAGGCAAATGATCTAGTCTAACTGTGTGGTCAGTATGTTTAGTGTAAAGATTCAAGAGTGTCTGCCAGCAGAACAGTTTACCACAGGATGAGACTGAACTCTCCAATCACAGAACATTGTCTAGTGACTGAGGATCATAAGGGACAAAACTAAAGCAAGATTTTGGTATTTTCCTTCTGTTCCCCAGAAAAACATCAGACAGACTTGATATATTAAATCATTAGTTTCCTGTTTAAATTTCCATCCTTGCCCTATTCACATCATGGCCACCTAATCATACTCCTGGTTCCAAACTGATATTACAGTTAGGGCTGCTGATATTTGAACACTGACACAATTTTCAGAATTTTGTCTCTGTACACCACCACAATGGATTTGAAATGAAACAACAGAGCAATTGAACTGCAGACTTTCAGCTTTAATTTGAGGGGTTAAACTAAAATATCATATAAAACGTATAGGATTTGCAACCATTTTCATACACAGTCCCCTTATTTAGGGTCTCAAATATAATTGTACAAATTTACAAATAACATTTTCATTTTTAATACTTTGTTGAGAATCCTTTGAAGGCAATGACTGGAACGCATGGACATCACCAAACGTTGGGTTTCGTCCTTTGTGCTGTTTTTTTGCCAGGCTTTCAGATGTCTTCAATTGTTGTTTGTTCATGGGTCTTTGTACATTAAGTTGTCTTCAGCAAGTGAAATACATGCTTGATCAGGTTGAGATCAGGTGATTGACTTGGTCATTGCAGAATATTCCACTTCTTTGTCTTAAAAAAACTCCCCACTTCTTTGTCTTAAAAAACTCCTGGGTTGCTTTTGCAGTATGTTTTGGGTCAGTGTCGATCTGTAACGTGAAGCACCGTCAAATCAACTTCACTGAATTTGTCTGAATCTGAGAATACCATATATTCTAGAATTCATCTGGCTACTTTTGTCTTATCACATCATTAATAAACACTAGTGACCCAGTGCCATTGGAAGCCAGGCATGCCAATGCCATCACACTGCCTTCACCCTGTTTTACAGATGATTTGATATGCTTCGGATCATGAGCAGTTCCAAGCCTTCTCCATACACTTTTCTTCCCATTGTTCCCATTGTTGGTTGAGCTTAGTTTCATCTGTTCAAATAATGCTGTTCCAGACAGGCTTTTGTGGTTATTTTTGGCAAAGTCTATTTTTCTGTTCTTGAGGCTTATGAATGGTTTGCACATTATGGCGAACCCTATGTATTTGCTCTCGTGAAGTCCTCTCTTCGTGGTAGACTTGGATAATGATATCCATAACTCCTGGAGAGTGTTCTTCACTTGGCTGGGTGTTATGAAAGGGTTTTTCTTTACCATGGAAAGGATCCTACGATCATCCACCACTATTGTCTTCTGTGATTGTCCTTTTTTAGTTACAGAGCTCACCATTGGGTTATTTTTTTCTCAGACTATACCAAACAGTTGATTTGGCCACTCCTAATTTTCCTGCTATCTCTTTAATGGACTTTGCAGCCTAAGGATGGCCTGATTCACTTGCTCTCAGCAACAACTTCCAAATGTGAATGTCACACCTGGAATCAACTACAGACCATTTACCTGTTTAATTGATGGATAAATAATGAAGGCATAGCCCATACCTGTCTATTAAACAGCTTTTGAGTCATTTGTCCAATTATCTTTGGTCCCTTGAAAAAGAGGAGGCTACATATTAAAGAGCTGTAATTCCTAAACCCTTCCTCCAATTTGGGTGTGAATACCCTAAAATTAAAGAGAGACTGCGCTTTAAGCACTTATTCATTATTGTCTGTAAATTGAAGATATTTTGGTGAACAGCCAAAATAACAAAACTTGTGTCAGTGTCCAATTATTTCTGGATGTGATGTTTACTGTATGTGGCTCCTCAGCTCTGCTCCTCATGGCTTGTGTCAGAATTCTGGTTCAAATGGGCTGCAACGCATCACTTCCCCCATGTTATGTAAAGCCCTGTGGGTGTCCAGAAACGCACTACATACAACCGACTTAATAAGAAAAAGAAATACAGTTCTGCAAAAAAACGATTTGCCCACTTTCAGCGTCACTACATTTGACACTGTCTTTGAAAGATTTTGCTGTCCTGAAAATATTCTCTGTCGAAATAAGCCCAAGAAAATTTTAATCTGAAAATGTTTCAACGCACTGTAAATACATATATATACGTGGTTTTTGATACCCATGTTCTGTGCTGGTCTTATAACTATAGATTTTTCCATTCTACGCCAGACTGTACTGCACTCTTGGAAAAAGACAGTAACATCCACAGTTGCTAGGCAACCCTCGAAAGAGGCATCCCACGGCAACGGGAATGTTACAGAATCTGAGATACGGATTGGAGAACAGCGGGTGGGGGGGCGAAATAAAAAATATATAAAAAAATGAATATGAGCCATCAAGATAAAGGACGTGGACAGGACCAAGTGGTCAACTGGAAGAAGGACCGCTATGCCCACTCTCTCTCATTCCTCTCTCTCTCTCTCTTTCTGCTGCCCATCTTGGATGTGCTCACTCTGTAAGTCTGTGTGTCTCCCTGTTTCTCAGAGGGGCAGCCGGGCGAGTCAGGTCAGGCCAGCAGGCAGTAAAGTAGGCAGGTGGGAAGGCGCGGGGCAGGCGGGCAGCCACGGCGTTCTGTATTTACCTTGTCAGCCTGGGGAGTCCTCTCTCTCTGGCACAGCCACAGGCAGCCCACGGCGGGGGGGCGGAGGTGAGCAGGCTAGGGGGGTTGCCCATGGACAGGTCATGGCGGGCCAGAGCCAGTGGGGTTTTCGCGTAGAGGGGCGAGGCGTTGCCCACGTCAGGGGGCGGGGGGGCATGCGGCGGTTGAGACATGTCGCCCAACAGCAGGTGGCCGTGCGGGAGGGCGTGGGGGCCTTGCTTGGGGGGGAAATGCAGGCAGCTGGGTTTGGGGTTCGAGTTGATGTCAAGCGAAGAGGAGGAGGACGAGGAGGAGGAGGTGGGAGGCGGGAGCGGAGGGGTGAAGCCAGACCAGCGAAGCGGGGGAGGGGGAGAGCCGGGGGGCTGGGACTCCGGGCCCGGGGCGACAGGCCGGGCACAGGGCGGGACTTTGGGGTACGGGTAAAAGTGGTGGGGTACGGAGTGGCACGAGGAGGTGGGGTAGGGAGGGGGAGGACGTTCCTCCCCTGGCCCGGGGGGCGGGTGGACGTGAGAGGAGTCCGGACGATTGGGCGACACGTCGTCTGAGCTGTAGATATATAAAGAATAGAACAGCACAAAGAAGAAACAGCGCTAGTGGTTTAACATAGGGAGAAGTTTGAGCGGAGCCGTGGTTGAGGTGGGGGTGGAGTGTTATCTTGGGGTGATTACTGAGGGGTTAGTTCGTCTGCTAGTTTGGGTGTAATCCCGGGCAAAAAAATGAATAAATTAAAAAAAATCTACATTTCTTTTGTGGTGCGGATAAAAGCAGGTGAGCGGTGGTTAGTGAACCGAACACATGGACTGCAATAAGCGCTGGTGGAAGAATAAACAACAAGCAGAAGGAAAAGAAACCAAGCAGAAGAACACAAGGTTCAGATTCCCATAGGAAAGGGAGAGAACTAATAGAGTGCTGCTGGGTAGCATGTAAATCTCCATCCGTTACCAGCGTGTCTTCACACTGCTAGAGGTTGGTCAAGGCGAAGTAGTTCAGCTTTGAGGTCGTAAAACTCTGTTGTCTAAATGTTTTCCATATAGCTTGGACTAATATTTGCCTTTATGTCTGACAGTTGCACATTTTCAGAAAGCGTCTCGGAGCACTGATTATAATGTTCTTATGACCCTAATGAAGTAAATGATTTCAAACACCACTACTATTCTGAGATGTTTTATGAATACTGGTCCACCTTGACCTTTGCGGAAATCCTTCATTGATGTCAATGGAAGAGTTGCGCAGAGAAAATCTACCTACCGATGTAACAGCAGAATTTGAGCCGGTAAACAGGAATATTTATATACACCCTGCTGTAAAAGAAAATGTGAATAAAGTTCACGTTGTTGGGGTTTATAGTTCTTTTGTAAAGGTGAATGAAGTCAGGGTGATCAAATATATATGCTACATATGAATTTATAGTTCCCTAAGCCAGCCCAGGGCAGTGTGAGACAGAATATTGGCTCAAAGAGCTGCAGAAATAAGCCAATCACAAGCCAGATCCAAGCATATCAGATTAACAGCCTTTCTGCCCCACAGGAGCAACATGTCATGATAAAGCAACCATTATTAAAAGTGCACTCTGGGATTTAAACTACTTAAAAATGTTTCAATCCCAGATTGGTCCTTTAATGTGAAGTTAACTGGGATGGATTGTATTCATAACTCGTGCGTTTCATGAAAAGACTAAAAATCAAAACGGACAATGCCAGAGAAAATGTGCGTGTCAGCAGAAAACCGTGATACAGAGGTCAGCTCAAGCCATACCATGACACTGGCATCAGGTTGAACAACATGCCGTCACACGACTGAAATCATATGATGCAGTTTAAATCAAATAACATGTCATATTGGTACAATTTAAAATACAGTATACGCTTTTAAAACTAACATTACAGTGAAGGTGAGTAGACAAACAGGACGGAACCAAAAATGATATCCAAGATGGGAGGAGAGGAAATTGACATGACAATACACAATACACACAATAACCCATAAACCCCCACCCACAAAAAAATACAGAACACCAGATCAAACACTTGAAGACCAGTCTATGGAGAGCAGGTGAAGATGATGATGGTGATGACGAAGAGGTGAGGAAGTGGCGGAGGTGGTGGACTTACCCGACCCGGTCCCTTTCTCCCGGTGGAGGGGTTGGTGAAGGGGAGGTTGCTAGCTCCCCAGGCTGCTCCAAGATGAGGGAGTGGTCAGCAGGAGAGCCAGGGCCCTGGACACTGGGAGGGGTGGACGAGGCCTTACGGGCCAGAGTGGACGAGCCCTTACGAGACACCCAGGTTGTGTCCATCACCCGGACACCCATACTGAGGGAGAGAGACCGAGACAGTCAAATGACAAACAAATGAAAGCACAGGAGAGATGGAGAGGAGATTAGGAGAGGACGGCGTCTGATGAGATTAAATGTATACAGTACCTTTGAATTTTCCGTATGCTGCTTTGACGGGGCAGAAGACGAAAGACAAGTCAGAGGCACATTCTGTTGGATTCTTGTTAACGGAGGCTAGGGGGGCTTCAGTAAACTAGCGGTGGGTGATGAGATTACTTTCTTTGAGTGGCTTCTTTTTTCTAAAGCTTGGTTTTCAGTGTTTGGTGCACAGGCACTTTTTTTCTTTTCTTTTGATATAATAGGAAGAGTCAGCTAGGAAACTACAGAATGAGCTAGACCAGTGGCATGCTTGGAAGGCTAGAGCAATAGAGAGCACTGGAGGTATAGTGGGAACTAGGGCAGTGGCAAGTAGAAAAAGCTAGGGAGACAGTTATGCCTGTGTCTAGTTTAGACGGCTAGGGAGCTAGAGAGAGCGTGGCCAGTATCTAGTATAGAAGACTAAGGAAATACAGAGAGCTAGGCCAATGACAAGAATAGGAGGGGCTAGTTTAAACGGCTTGGGAGCTACAGAGAGCCAATAGATTGTGAAGAAGGCCAGGAAGCTACAGAGTGAGCTAGACCAGTGGCTAGTTTGGAAGGCTTAGGAGCTACAAAAAGGTAGACTAGGGGCTAGTGTAAGACACTGGGGAGGTATAATAAGAGCTAATCCAATGGCTAGTAAGGAAGCCTAGGACACTGGCTAGTTTATAAGGCTTGAGCTAGTGACTAGTGTAAAACGCTAGTTAGACAGCTAGGCCAGTGGCTAGATTAGATGGCTAGGGATACAGCTTGACCAGTAGCTCCCAAGCTCTCTACACTAGCCACTAGTCAAGCTGTCTCCCTAGCCATCTAATCTAGCCACTGGCCTAGCTGTCCACCTAGTCTTGTAGCTACACAAGGGGCAAGTAAAGAAAACTAAGGAGCTACAGAAAGAGCTAGGCAAGTGGCTAGTGATAAAGGCAAATGAGCTACAGAGAGTTAAGCCAGTGGCTCGTGTAGAAAGCTAGAAAGACCACGAGGTCAGTGGCAAGTGCAGAATGCTCAGGAGATACTGGTCAAGCTGGACCAGGGCTAGCATAGAAAAATAAGGAGATTCAAAAAGTGTTAGGCCAGTGGCTAGGGTTAAAGACTAGAGAGCTACAGAGAGCTAAGCCAGTGGCTAGCGTAAATGGCTAAGGAGATACATTATGCTGAGCCAGTGGCTAGTGTTAAAAGCTAGGGAGCTACAAATTGGGCTAGGCCAGGTTTCAGGTTTCATTATTTTAATGGTTGTATGCACAGGACACACAAGGCAAACCACACAACAAATGTATTACTTACAAGTTCCTGCTAGACAATGCTAGAAATTTATAGATTGAGATAAATCTGACTGAAGAAAAAAATATATAATATTAATCACGGAACAGAGTACCAACATTGAGAATTTCCCTAAATATTCAGACTTCTGCTAATGTCTGTCAGTATGGTTCAATGTGTGAGTAACTTCATGTGTTCCCAATTGAGCAGAGGCAGTATAGATGAACAGACTGAGATGATGTCTTACAGACAGAAAGTCTCCTGATAAATCAGCGCAGGCCAATGCCAAAGGGAGAACCCCAGGGCTTCAAAATGGAAGCCCTTGAACAACACCCCTTAATGAGGCAAACCTGCCCTCAAGTACGTCTTGTCAGTGGGTGAGTAAATGGCTGCAGCTCTGAGTATTTAAAAAAGAAGGGAAGATGCTGTACCCTGTCCAGAGGTTTGTGGTATTTGTTAGGGGTATATTTTCCTCTGGTATTGTGTCTCTTCCTGTTACACTGGTGGAGGACGCGGACAACAGCCCTGGGCTGGAGATGCAGGGGTCAGCCATGTTTTCGGTTTCTTTCCCATTGCTCTGGGCTCACCCACATGAAGGCCTGTATCCAGCTACTGCTGGCGACAGCAGCCTTGCAGATTGGGGTCAATGCCAGCTTGGACGCATCTTTGAAGCGTTGGTAGTGAATTTGGAGAACCTCCAGAGCCCCGGCAGTGCCTGGAGAGCTGTTTAGAGCCCCGGCGCAGTGAGTCATGATGCAGATCTTGATGATGGAGAGATGGTGTCTCGAGAAGGTCCAAGGTTGCATGCTGGATGTTGTTAGATGACTTAGAGAGTAGACTACCAACCCTCTTGACAACGCTGGTCATTGATGGTTCATTGCAAGTCCTCTGTTATGTGTGAACCCCATTGATGTGGATTGGCAAGTGCCCCCTCCTCTGCTTCCTAAGGTCAACTATCATCTCCTTTGTACTTTGTATTGCTGATGTTGAGGGAGGGATGGTTGTCCTGGCACCAGAATTCCAGTTTCACCCTTCAGAGAGGGTGTGCTTGAGTCTGGTGTACAAGTCTAAAGTCTGAACTACACAACGCCCCCAGATGACCACGGGAGATGGTGGGGTATGAGCCCCTACGTTCTTCCTCTCGATCTCCCTCCACATACCTATCTCCCTAGCCTAGCCTTTTTCCTGTCCCATCATTCAAAACAATAAATAAAAAAACATATATATAAATTTAAGTGTAAGTCAGGCAATCCTCACAGCCCGAGGTCTGCTCAACAGAAGAGATCCTATTGCAATGGGCGTTGTCCAAATCCAGTGCTCTGAGCCTGGGGACGAGTTTAGAAGCAACAATAGTGCTTAATGCTAACAGCATTAAATGAACAGCATTTTCAGCGGCTATAGTGGTTAGGGAGCAGTAGAGAGAACAAGCCCAGTGGATAGTGTAGAAAGGTAAAGAGCTAGGGCCGTGTCGTCTGGTAGGCTATAGGGGACAGCGGATGTAAACTGCAACATATACACTAGCATACTACGTGTGATGTTATGAACTTGATATACATAGAAGACAGCAGTGGTAAATTGCAACATTTAGCATGCTATGTATGAAACTACACATGTGATTCTAGCTGGTATGTTAGACTTGGATGCTGGAATGTGGTGATCATAAGTAACAAGGAACTAGACAGGGGATGAGTGGTATGTCTATTGCAGGGTGAGCTTTAGGTTAGGGGTAAAGGGTTAGTCAAGAAGGCTAGATGGCTTTATAGGCGGCTAGTATAGGAGGCTATGCGGCTTCAGAAGGGATTATTGTGGAAGGCTAGTGGGTTTCATAGGGGACAAGTAGAAGGCTAGGGGGCGTCAGAAGGGACTAGCGTGGATGGCTAGGGGGCGTCAGAAGGGACTAGCGTGGATGGCTAGGGGGCGTCAGAAGGGACTAGCGTGGATGGCTAGGGGGCGTTAGAAGGGACTAGCGTGGAAGGCTAGGGGGCGCCAGAAGGGACTAGCGTGGATGGCTAGGGGGCGCCAGAAGGGACTAGCGTGGATGGCTAGGGGGCGCCAGAAGGGACTAGCGTGGATGGCTAGGGGGCGCCAGAAGGGACTAGCGTGGAAGGCTAGGGGGAGCCAGAAGGGACTAGCGTGGAAGGCGGTGGCTTTAGGGGGTTACATTGCAGTGTGTATTCGGGGAATTGGCTTCAAATCAAGGAGAGAGGGTATGTTCCAGTCAAAGGACCATGCCATGCCAAACAAGTAGCCAGTACTGTCCTACCAAGAGGCAAATAGTTGCTTGTTAGCTAAAACTATAATTAAGCCAAGCTAA
Source organism: Esox niger (assembly GCA_016801105.1). Taxonomy (NCBI): domain Eukaryota; kingdom Metazoa; phylum Chordata; class Actinopteri; order Esociformes; family Esocidae; genus Esox; species Esox niger. The sequence goes on along the minus strand of JACXGJ010000549.1, from coordinate 9,393 downwards.
GTTCTCTGGAGTGGACAGACTCAAAGACAAAGACAGCCTCACAACGTTCTGCCCAGCTAAGGGATAATGGCCAGCCCTTTGAAAAGCAGCAGTAACAAAACGGATCATTATCCTAAATGGATAACAGCTATGTATTATACCAGTATTTTCAACAGAGGAGCCCTTTCCAATTTGAGTGCATGCTCAAACATTTTTACATAAATTGGAAACAGTATCTCTAGTATTTTCCTGTTTAACATCCCTGTGACGGAGGATTTTGAGCTGCTAGTGATTTTCCACCTGGTGAGTCAGAGATGGCAGGCAACGTCCCAGACTGACAGTGATAGGCTGGTGTGTGTGTTTTTGTGCATGCAGGTGTGTGTGCGTCCGTGTGTGAGTAGATCTCAGAAGAATAAGAAGCAACTAGAAGCAGCCCTCTATCACTGCTGCTGTGTTACCATAGAGATGGTGACGGAGCAAATTACCGGGCTGGGACTATTTAAATAAAGTGTGGATGTATGTGAGTGTGTGAGTGAGTGTGTGAGTGAGTGTGTGTGTGTGTGTGTGTGTGTGTGTGAAATGTTTTGGATTTTATTATGCCTTGAAATTGATTGATTGTTAAAAGTGGGACCCAAGCATTACAATTACAGTACAGTTCTTTCAATCAAGTAAGATTTCTGATCTAGCCAAGTGTTTCTCAACGCGACAAAAACCAAAAGGAAGAAGTGGCTGTCATGGGTTTAATGCATCATGAAGAGAGAGAGAGAGAGAGAGAGAGAGGAAGAAAAGAGTGAGGGACATGAGAAAGAGGGATGAGAAAGAGAGAGAGAGGATGGTGCGGCAGAGGAGGCTAACAGCCGCCTACCCATCCTTCTTGTTGAATTCCAGCATCATGTTATCGGTGGCCACGCTGAGTGGGCGTCGGCCCTGGTCGTGGGACTGCTTGCGTTCTGATTGGTCCATGTCTGGCGAGGGCATGGAACTGTAGTTGGAGTTGTGGTTGGAGTGGATGGGACTGCCGTAGCAGCCGGTCAGGTTGAACTCCATCTCTGCAGGGAGGAGGGAGAAATCGATCACCTTGTGGCTTTAAACACAGGAGGCTTGTGAGGCAAAGGCGCGGCTCACGCTGTCCTCCTGTGCACACACTTGACAGATGGCTGCGATATGTGTGTGTGTGTGTGTGTGTGTGTGTGTGTGTGTGTGTGTGTGTGTGATGGCTTGTGTTTGCGTTAATCACCTCCTGGGAAGAACCAGTTGGCGTTCAGTATAATGGGTTCGATGATGCCGACTATCTGAAGAGACACCGTGGTCATCATGTCTGTCATGTTCCTGGAAACAACACACCCAGTAAGACAGTAAACAAATCAACAGGCGATTAATGGGCACTTGATTTAGCTGCACTGGATTTTGACATTTCTGACTGGGATTTTCCCTCATGAAGAGTCTCTACATACATACAAAGCGTCTCATTCACTGTAGTACACACTCTTCCATAGGTTATCGGTGATTGTACCAGGTGAATTAACCCAAATACACACACTTAAAGGGATCCCGCGCAAACTGTAATGTGAACACCACTAAAGCATCCAACCTATCCAGCCAAGTAAGTCGATCTGGATTAGTGTCTGCAGTATTATTAAAATGTAAAGGTATGAAAACTGCAGTGCATTAGACACGTACCCAGTCTCGTTGGAGTGCGTCCACAGCAGGTTAGGGCCCAGAACTATGGCCATGTTACCGGGGGTCATCTTATTTGATTCTTGGTACTCTCCCAGTTTGGCTAAGAACTTGATTAAGTATCTGATAGGAGACAAGATGGATGGTAAATCCCTAAAATGTATTGTCTGGGGTTTGGCGTGGCAACATTTGTCCCACAGCGCTTGACAGTAACCAGGTCTGAATCCCCAGGGATCAAGTCGCACCAAAAAGGAGGCTCACTAGATGGAAAAAACCTTAAGATGGTTGAAACAAAACAAAAGGCACCCACACATATACCAGCACACTCACCCAACCTCCCTGCTGGCCTCTGTTGGTTATCAATATTTTAGTGAACACCGCCATAGGGACTTTAACCCAGATAATCCAAGACATACTGTCTGCCTTCCAAATGGCACCCTACTGCTTAAATACTGCATTAGTTATGACCGGGGCCAATGGGGTCCGCTTTGTAGGTCTTGTAAATGTAGTTTCACTTAGCATAGGGTGCCTTTATGACACAGCCCTGAACTACAGCAGTCAGCTAGAGCACAGGCTACAAAATAACCACTGATAAGTCAGTAAACTAAAAAGGAAGTCATGAGTGATGGAAGGTGGGAGGGGCTCTGACCTGAAATTGTTTAAGTTGTCCGTTGGTAGTTTCTCACACGCTGCCAGCAAGGCTTCTAGCCTCTTGTCCATGTCCTGAATACTGAGGGGGAACAGAGCAGGGCTCAGAGGTCTACAGTTCTACCATATTCATTTGCAGGGAATTATAGGTAAATGGGAATTTAAAACGTGTAGTATAGCAATGGAGTTTAAAGAGGTTTCTGACATTGTCAAAATCCACGTTACAATTTCTGACTGGGATTTTCCCTTATGAAAAGTCTCTGCATATGCAAGCTTCTCATTCATTGGAGTACACACACTGCTACAGAATTATTTTCCTGTTTTAGCAAGGTGGCGGTCAGAGTAATTATGAATCACTGTGGGGACAATCCAAACGGAATAGTCATACTTCATTGTCATTTTATTCCTGTGATTCTCCCAAGCTGGTTAGAGAGAATGTGTCGGACGGGCTCTGGCTATTTTTACTCGGTCAGGACTGAGTCTACTCACTTCGATGCCTGGATCCACTCGTCGTAAAGTTCACTGGTCATCAGCGGCTCTGGGAGCTCACGGAGGTATGATTTCAGAGCCCCTGAGGACGACAGGGAAAAAGAGGAGACAGAGAGAATATACGGATGGAGCGATGTGGGCAGGAGGGTGGGGGGAGGGGGAGAGGGAGAAAGAAAAAGTAAAATGGGAAAAAAGAGCGAAAGCGAGAGAATCTCATTAGGCCTGGGGGAGGTGTGGTTCTCGGAAAATACCGGAAAAAATAGCATTGGGCGCAACGCAGCCAACCAAACATTTAACCAAGGAAGTGGCCGGCAATGTTTCAGGGGAGGGAGAGACGTAAAACCCCCACAGCTGAACTCGGATGGTGATCAAATCTATCCATCGTACACTACATTTAGCAGGAGTCGCATGAGCTTTAGTGCACAATGTAAGGGACAGGATGTCACTTGGGCCACAGAGCAGATCTCTGCATGAAGTAGAAGGGGCGGTGAGGTGGACACAGTAAAAACTTTTAAAGACAAAGGTTCCCAAACACAGAGAGCCTCTGCTTGATTGTGTGCGTTTGTGAAGGCATGGTTCTATGTAAAACATCGAGAAGGAGGAGAGGGAAAGGGCCGTTGCTATAGAGACCACCGCCTGCACTCCGCCAGAGAGAGGCGCGAGGCGTGTGTGCGGAGGTTTTAGTTCATCTGCGAGAGAGAGTGTGTGAGTGTGTGTGGTATACAATAATACATAATAATTAAGTGGGCGCTTGCGCTTTTCCTTATTCACACATGTAGGCAGTGGATTGTTTTGTGCGAAATGGAAATGTGCATTTTCGCAGACCCCCCTAACTGAAACACCTTGTCGGCTGTGGGATTCAAACCAGTAGACTTTGAGTTATGGGCCCACCGCTGGGTTACCTGCTGCCACGGCGTGTGTCAGTGTTTGTAAGGTCACCTGCGATGGCGTGTGGATCAGCAGAATACTCCTGTACATCCATTACGCCACAGTCCAGGGAGGCTTTTAACTTCTTCAACTTGGAGGCCGAGGGAGCCACTCGGAAGAGACCCTAAATCCAGCCAGAAGGATGTTAGCAGCTTAGAGCAGAGTCATATAAAACAATAGAAACTGAACTGAAACATAGCGCCATAAAACATCCACCCCTGTCTGATTATTCACTATTTAACATATTTTTTATCAATGAATGTTATCAGATAATTAACAAGACCTAATATTAGATTAAATGAAACCCTGTTTAACATTGTTATGATACTTCACTCAGACTTGCTGAACGACCCAGCTGGGCTTCTGTTTCAGCTCATGGGTGGATGCCCTGACATCTTCTATGTAAAATACTCTGATACAAAGCAGAATTCATGGTTCCTTCAATGAAGGTAGGTTGTCCTGAGGCAGCAAAGCATTCCACACCATTACACCACCACCATGCTTGGCTTTCGGTATGCAATTCATACTGGGTAATGCAGCACTGGGTTTTCCACAGACATTTCCAATTCAGGAGGATCAACCAAGTGCTATCTGGCCAACAAGAAACCATTTGCTTCTCAGTGAGCGATGGTTTCTACTTTGTTACTCTGCCAGGCATCCCATTTTAGCCCAGTGTCTTTTTGATGGTGGTCATGAGTGTTCACAGTGACCTTAGCAGAAGAGAGAAAGGCCTGCAGATCGCTGGATGTTGTTACAAGATTCTTGGTGACTACCTGGATGATTTTTGCAGGACGCCCAATCATGGAAAGATTCACTGCTCTCCCAAACTTTATTCATTTGAACAAAACTAGCAGTGGTTCCGGGGCACCACAAAGCCTTAGAAATTGCTTTGTAAACCAAGCAATATTGGTATTAGGCCAGATAGTTCACCAAGATATCAAAACACTGGAATAATAATCCCTTATATTGGTTTGAATTAACTAGGGGGCGCGATACCTTTTCACACCTACAGATTGCATGTTTGATTAAATTGCACACCAAACAAATTAAACAAGATAACTTCTATCTAGTATAACAATTCAGAAAAATAACTGACCAAATTCAATGTAAAAATATGCGACAAAGCAGGAAATCAGAAAGGGGGTCAATCATTTCTCTCTGCAATTTTGATCTATACTGTGCATTTTACCTACAAACATAGGATCCAATTTTGAGACAGGTTACTCCTGAAGGACAATGAGCACGCTAAAACAGGAAATCGCCCCAGTGGGATAAAAACGGACCAGCCCGTATGAGATTGACCCGAAATGCCAGAAGGCCGGTCAGTCCCTGCAGGGGTGGTTACAGAGTAATACCTCCTCCTGCATGCCACACTCCAGCAGCATGGTGACGCAGGCCTCGATGGGGAAGGCGATCTCTCTGCCGCTGATGTTCAGGTGTTCCTCCAGGGCCTTGCCGTAAGATGGCTTCTCCACCCACGCCTCTGTGGCAGGTACCCGCATATTAGGCAACAGTTAGACACAAGCACACATTATACAACAGACACACACGCATGAACACACAAACACACAAACAACACATTATACAACAGTTAAACTCACGAACAAACGCGCATGCTTGTGTTACTTGCCCTGGTGAGCTTTAATGGTGGGCAGCACACTCTGGAGGATCTCTAGAGACTTCCTGTGATACTCTGCCTGGATCTCTATGAGCTAGACCCAGACACACAGCGGAGAAATAGAGAAACGGAAAGATAGTGAGATTAAGACAAAGACAGAGAGGGGGAAAGACCAAGCTGAGTGAGAAGGTGAACATTATACTCTGCCTCAGCAAAAGGTCTGTGTCCTGTGTGGACATAAAGGAAAATGCATAGACACAAAAAATACTAACCGTCTGAAAGTAGTTTGCATAGTCTATTTCTTTGGCCACAAAATTGTACATATCTGCGGACAACTGATCCTGGAATCAAGAAAAAAGAGACGGTCATGAGTGTCATGTCACTTCATTGTCCAAATGAAAGATTGCCAAATGAAATTCATTATAGCCTAAAGTATCCTCTTCTATCTGGCTACTCCCATTTCAGCAATTGGGATCAAAAGAGGCTTACGGTGAATCATCCCGCACTTCCTGGTTTATGAGGAGAGCGGCTGCGAGGAGCCACAGAAAGACAAAGTTAGGCGCAGCCCTGGCACAGAGCCATACCACTCACCCTGCAGATCTCCATCCGATTGGCTGCCTCCTCCATTTCTTCTCTCAGGGCCTCACCTTTTGCCCCGCCCGCCTGCAGATTGCTAGGGTGACTGGAGGACTTGGACGACTGGTGAAACCTACAAAGGGGGAGAGAAGAGAATAAAACGCCAGCTAGACGTTGTATGGAAACAACCAAAGAGAGGAGAACATGCTTGTTTAAACGTTAGCACGTTAGCACCTCATAGCAAAGGGTCACTGAAGGGAATTAAGAATTGGCGGTCCGTCTCTCACCGTGTGCGAGCTGAGTCCATGTCCAGGACCAGCTTGGCTAAGTGCTTCCTCTGTTTCTGAATGAGGGGGATGTCCACCTGGGAAGAGAAAGAACCCAATCAAACTCTGCTCCACACATGACTACATCCAATTACTTCCTCATTATCAAGAAGAGGAGGAATATTTACCAGCCCAGGAGTTGATAACAGCCAGTAATTGGAATGAAAAATTGTTTCTGATGATCAACAACGTCATGAGATGAACAGATAATGATCAGACAATGAACAGAACATGGGCTCACCTACTTTTTGACATGACAGAGAATTATAATTGGGTTTCGGCATTTCGTTTTTATTGAATGACTTTTGTCCCTGAGCACAGCGGTTAAGCCTAATTGCTTAGTCACTGTGGATAAATGCATTTACTAAACATTTTTTTTTTAAAGCAAAAGAGACGTATTGATGGTCATTGGATTTGCCTGTATAAATAATATCATCATCTTTGCATGTATAAATATTATAAACAAGTTATTATTTACATCAGAAAAATATTTACTTTGCATCTTACCCAGAGTAACTGCATACATGAAACATCATATGCTTTTCTTCATAAGGGTAGCATTCAAATTTAGCGTTACAGCTAATTCAGCCAAACTGGCGACCGAAGGTGTACCTCAAGTGTGCCTGGAAAGGGGCTCACCTCGGCCAGCTCATTGAGAGGCTCGACCACATCTTTCTCAATCTGGAATTCAAATTGGATGAGTTCCTGGGCCAGTTTCTCTTCTGTCTCCCCACATAGGTTTAGCATCTTTCTGTAAATGCGACACCCAATCACAATGTCAGTTGGACCAGTCACGGCCAATTTCAATGAATAGAAAAAGTGCCAATCAAAACAGGACATTGGCAGAATCAATATGTGTGTGTGTGTGTGTGTGTGTGTGTTGGCATGTGTGTGGACAGGAACTCACCCTAATAGGGAGTCATCTCCCAGTATTGCAGCTCCTTCTACCATACATTGTGCAAGAATTGTAAGGGGGAGCTTTTTCTGATGAAAGACACAACGTATTCCTGTAAGCTTTTCAGTCACAAAATTCAACTAATGAAATAATTCCGGTTAGAATTATGGATATATTGGAATTAGATACAATCAATGATTTCAACAACATGGATATCTAAAAAACAATATATATGGGGAGGAATACATCCCTAAATGTATTTAACTCACATTTGTTTGCTATGTTAACTGAAAACCACTGGAAAATGCAGTTAACAAAATGTTCTGTCAAAACTCTATGATATGCACTAATATCTAATTAACGTGATGTTTCGTTTCCTGACACAAGAACAAGCCAACTAAATCAGAAGTAGCAGAGATTGACAATCGCTGTTCCATTTAGGACAGTAGGACGGTAGAGAAAACATTGAAGCACATGTTGAATTAGAGCTGCCCTTGAGGAAGGCATCTTATTTTTTCAGAATGAAGGTATCCCCTTATTTTCCGCAGTTTATGTTTCCAAAATATTACGATCTGCTTACCGAGGGAGACTTGACGGATCTCTTCTCCCGGTCGTCTGCCCCCTGCTGGCCCTGCAGGCAGGCAGTCAGCTTCTTGTGAGTGCTGTGGGTCACCTGTTTGACCAGGTCCAACCGTTTCTCCACCTGAGATGCAAATACAGAGATGCAAATACACACCAGTCAGCAGTTAGTCCAGGGAACACGTTTGGCTGTAAATACCTGGGTTCTACTATTCTTCTGTATAGCTCAAACCATTTCCAATCGCCATTCCCAACCCTTGTCCTCATAACTCCAAAACCCTGATGTTAACTATGAACCTAACACTTACCCCAAACCTGATTTAGACATAACCCCTTCTTTTACTCCTAAGATTTACCTAATCTTTAACCCTAGAATATATGTTCTTCATGGGATCCACAATAACTTATTTCCCCAGAATAATTGTCCTTCTTTTACAATGCTTTGGAATGTTTTTTTCCCTATTCAGACAGTTATACACACCACATCTACACACCTTTGCTGCAGAATAGCACACAGCTGATCCCCACCTCTAACATGAATCACATAATCCTTTAAACCTTAAAACCACAAAGCTGGTACATACAACACAACCCCATGCAAATGCACACACACACACAACCAGTTCCACCCTCGTGTACCTGCAGTAGGTCGTCGCTCAACACCTCAGTTTTTTCTGCCCTAGAAGGAGAAGCACATGAGGTTAGGGTGAGGGGGGCTTACATGACTTTACAAGAACGGAGTCCACTAGCCACTTGGGAATGGCCTTATGTATGTTCAGCTGTTTAGTTTTGTCAACAATTGGACGGAACCTAAAATCTACATAATGAAGTTATACTGGATGATACAAATGTGCCAATTAACTTTGAATTGTATCTGAACTGAATATGCCATTAAGAAAAGCAAAACATTCTTAATTAGTTGGCAGTGATTCAACAAAAATATCAGTTTTTAATGGCCTTGCAGCTGAACATTAAGGGGGAAAGAAGCTGTATCTAACACTCATATGCAGGCAAGGTAAAACGACACCGTTCTTGAATTCAGGCAGTCATCTCAAAACAGCAACTGTTGCAAACTTGTTATCACCATGAAAGTAGTGCACTAAGTAGGGAATAGGGTGTGATTTGGGACTGGGTCAGGGTGTGATTTAGGGTTTGGTCAGAGCTTGATTTGGGACTTGATCAGGGTGTGATTTGGGGCTTGGTCAGGGTGTGATTTGGGGCTTGGTTAGGGTGTGATTTAGGGCTTGGTCAAAGTGTGATTTGGGACTTGATCAGGGTGTGATTTGGGACTGGGGCAGGGTGTGGTTTGGGGCTTGGTCAGGGTGTGATATGGGGCTTGGTCAGAGTGTGATTTAGGGTTTGGTCAGGGCTTGATTTGGGACTTGATCAGGGTGTGATTTGGGATTGGGGCAGGGTGTGATTTTGGGCTTGGTCAGGGTGTGATTTGGGGCTTGGTCAGGGTGTGATTTGGGACTTGATCAGGGTGTGATTTGGGACTGGGGCAGGAAGTGATTTGGGGCTTGGTCAGGGTGTGGTTTAAGGCTTGGTCAGAGTGTGATTTGGGACTGGGTCAGGTTGTGATTTTGGACTTGGTTAGTGTGTGATTTGGGGCTTGGTCAGGGTGTGATTTGGGGCTTGGTCAGGGTGTGGTTTAGGGCTTGGTCAGAGTGTGATTTGGG
>JACXGJ010000548.1:45496-118813 GCA_016801105.1 Esox niger | reverse complement strand
CCGTATACTCATAATGTGCAGCTAGTGATACCGTATACTCATAATGTGCATCTAGTGATACCGTATACTCATAATGTGCAGCTAGTGATGCCGTATACTCATAATGTGCAGCTAGTGATGCCGTATACTCATGATGTGCAGCTAGTGATACTGTATACTCATAATATGCAGCTAGTGATACCGTATACTCATAATGTGCAGCTAGTGATACCGTATACTCATAATGTGCAGCTAGTGATACCGTATACTTATAATTTGCAGCTAGTGATACCGTATACTCATAATGTGCAGCTAGTGATACCGTATACACATAATGTGCAGCTGGTGATACTGTATACTCTTTCAAACTGAAATATACTGGGCGACTAGGATCACAAACAAAAGTGGGACTAAAATCATGAAAATCTGTTCAGCTAATTGTAATTGTCAGTGCATGCTTACTCCCTAATGTGATGGCTGTGTTATGTATTTCAGTCAAAGACAAATATTGAAACGTATACTGCAATGTTTCTGATTGGATTTGAAAGGTTGTTAAACTTAAAAGTATCATTGCAATATTTCTATTTGAGTTTTTCTAATAAAATTTTCTTTTAGCAGTAAACATTTTTTAAAAATACATTACACATATTGTATATGTGAATCTACACAAAGTATAACATCCAACCCAGCATTAGGGAGTAATGAAGTTTCGGCCTATATGCAGATTTAATCTATTAATTCACAGAAAATGGACTCAAACAACAAAGCTCCTATTACCTTAAGACCCAGTATTCAAGTTTTCAAAAAAATATAATAATAATTATCATTATCAGGAAACGTATGATCTCTGTAATTGCAAACAAAGGTTTCTCTACCAAATATTAATTTCTGCTTTTCTGATGTATCAAATACCTATGTCAAGCAAGAAAATGCTAATTAATTATTTAAAAATCATACAAAGTGATTTTCTGGATGTTTTAGATTCAATCTCTCACAGTTGAAGAGTACCTATGATAAAAATTACAGACTTCTACAAGCTTTGTAAGTAGGAAAACCTGCAGAATCAGCAGTGTATCAAATACTTGTTCTCCGCACTGTATATTTGAAATGTTTAATGGAAGCAATACATGTTGTTTTTATTGCATCACTTTGTTACCATTTTAAACACAACCGCTCTTGCATTCAAAACATTCTAATGTGCTTTACTTTTTTAATGTTTCAGTTGGTGTATTTCACCAAAAACAATTAGGTTTACTTTGAAATATGACAAGTGCATTGGAATAATGCACTTAATATTAATCTTTTCAAGAGCCTTTAAATGTAAAATTCTACAGTACTGGAAATTACAGCACATTGTATTGTATTCGTATCAAGCAATGCACTTTATATTATTAAGTGCTTGGAAATTAAATGTGAATCAATATTGTGATTATTATTAAACATGCATTGTTTAGATGTTGCAACATAGGTGTACCTTCTCATCAAATGTACATTAACTGACGTTTGCATGAAGTCTATATTCTGGATTTTGCCACAGATTCTCATTGACATCTGAATAAATGTCCTAAGAGTTCACACACCTGGGGAAAAACCTTTAGTCAGAGCAGATCCTAGCCTACAGAATGCTTACTGGAATGGCAATTATACACCATCTAACTGCATTGTGTTCAGGTATTGTATTAACTGTAATGTATGTTTGGCCCATTTCAGTACACAATGGCACTAGCAAATCCAGTGTTCCAGGAATACTTCCTGTTTCACTGTGGTATAAATATGAGGTCACATATGTGCCAAAATCCCTTAGTCATTCATCAGCAGGAAGAAGTCAAAGAATATATATATATATATATATATATATATATATTCACAGTTGAAGAATTGCAAGTTTGTTGAAAAATATGTCAACACATCAAGTTTGCTAAACCTCATTAAAACTTATTGGAACTGATTTCTTTGGTCAGATGTCTTCTAACGTGAGCAGAGGCTTTCTTCTGGAAAGATAACCCAACAGCTTGTTGGCATGGAGTCTAATTGTAGTTATAGATTAGCTCATTAATTGAATCATGCGTGCCATTTTAAGGTCAAATCAAATTGAGATGTCTGGGAGGGCATCAGAAGTTGGACAACTTTTGTACCAGCCAATACAATTTTGCAAAACATCAAAAAGACCAAAACCAACTTCGGTTTGGCTACATATTCCTTTGTCGAATCATAAAATGCTCAGGATTAAATGTTCATTTCCGAAGACCAGTAATGAATGTATTTTAATTATCTCAAAAAAGCAATGGTATTTTATGTATTATCTTCTACATTCTGTAATGGTTGTAAAGATTTACCAGATATTTATTTCAGAAAACAGATTCTCGTTAAGTGCAGTTCAAACTTAACCATGCAAATTAATTATGTCCAACAAGATTAGTGATCAGCTGAAGGACAGTTATTCCATTTGACCCTGCTCAAGGTCATGCGATTTTTTTTCTCAGATGAGGTCCTGGCTGCAGTTCTTGTTGTCCCTATGACCTGTTAGCTATTTGCTGTCACCCCATCAGATAGATAGTGAACTAATAGAGAGGCCTTGGTGCAGTAAAGTGGCTGAGCTGTAAATATAGATTGACCTGAACTGCTGCTCACTCTCATCATCTCTAAACTCATTCAGCACTCACATATTCTCTCTTGCACGACATGACACCCAGCTGACATCGCTCAACGGGTCGTCTCCATTCATCAGCGCCCATCAGCTGAATAAGAGAGGGACTCAGCAAGAAATATATACAGAGAATGAATGGAAAGAGTATGGAAGAGGGAACTGAAGGAGGGATAATAATTACAAAAGGAAGTTTGTGTGAATTTGTGTGAGAGATAGCAATTGGGTTAAAAGATAAAATATAAAATGAGAAAGAGAGCGCTGAACCGTCAAAAAGCACTTCTAACATGATCTCTTCATCCACTCGGAGGTTCTACCATCCCAGACAACATCCCTCAGTGTTTATAGACATGCTCATAAACGTGAACACTCCTGTAATGGGATCTGTCGATAAAAAACAGGACGACACGATCTATGGGAGTTTACTGAGTAGATGAGTGGCCAGGCAGTTAAACAACTGGGATCTAATTTTCTCAATATGGGCCTCTAACTCAACGGGCTAAAGGTCCCATAACTCATAACACATAGCAAAGAACTTCACTTGTAGGTCATCTCTACTTATTGTAACGACATTGTGCTATTCTAAAATTAACAAAATACCTATAACAGTAGACTGCATACCATTACAGTGCAATTATCCTTATTTCTGCCGTGACGGTACTTAGCAAGTTGACAACTTTGTAATTGAGAAATGGATCATCAGGAAGTGTTTATGATGACTCCTGGGAGATAAAGACTACATTTATGGTGTGATATCCCTCTTCACCTTGATGAACAGGGTTGGTGTGGTGCATTCATGTACAACAGCAGAGGTTCCCGACTGAGGTGCTTTACTCCAGAGAACACAGGCTTAATGCACAAGAGGGGGTACTTCAGGGGTACTCCGGGCAGAGCAGCACTTTACTGGTGCTACAATAACAGAGAAGGGATGGGGACTAATGTCGTGGAGTAGTGTATGTTACAGCACGGAGACTACAGTACTAAATTGTTGGCTACATTCTTGTTTAGTTTGTAATATAATTTGGATCAAGATGGCAACAGGAAAATACTTGAAAAGGGACTTTGAAGGAGGTTTTGTTACTGGGTCCCTTCCAGAATGACAATACCCCCATCCACAGGGCATGAGGTGTCACTGAATCATTTGATGAGTATGAAAATGATCATATGCTATGGCCTTCACAGTCACCAGATCTAAACCTAATAAACACAAGTGTGTTAGACAGACAGGTTTATTTATATAGCACAATTCATACACATACACATTTTTCTGTGCTTTACAAAGACAAGAGAAATACAAAAATGCAATAGTATAAAGCAGTCAGATTGTTACAATTCTCTAACCACCCTCCAGGGGGACTCTCCAGGCCGGTATCTCAATCCTTATGCTCCAGCACTTCGATTAAACTAATCAGTCCATTTGTGAGATAATACTATTAAGGTCAAACTTTCGTGCAGGAGCACAAAAACTTGCATTATCCATCATCAGCAGATTTTTACATTTATTACAGTTTATTCCTCTGACAGAACCAGAACTTGTATTACATAAGAATAATTTAATGATTAGTAATACACTCAAAAATAGATTAAAAACAAAATACAATTGTAAGGCTAAATGAAAAGTGTTTTAACTTTAAAAATTGATAAGTTTGAAGAACGTCTAAGATCTTCTGGTAGTTTATTACATTTGTATGCAGCAAAACTGCTAAATGCAGCTTTGCCATATTTAGTTTGGACTCTGGGCTCTACCAGCCCAAATAGAGTTCATGGATTTAAGTGCCCTGCTCGGTTTAAACTTTTCAAACATATCAGAAATATTTTTTGGGGCCTAAACCTATCAGCGATTTATCGACTAAAAGCACACCTTTAAAATCTATTCTGTAACTGACTGGAAGCCAGTGGAAAGATTTAAAAACCGGAGTGATCTGCTCTGTTCTCTTCATCCTGGTTAACATTCTAGTGTCATTCTGAATGAGCTGCAGGTTTTTACAGTCTTTCTGGGGAGTCCAGTTAAGAGGTCATTACATTAGTCAACCCTACAACAGATTAAAGCATGGATGAGCTTGTCTTGGTCTTTTTGGGACACCAAGTCCTTGATTCTGGCTATATTTTTAAGATGATATAATGCAATTTTGGTGACTGCTTTGAAATTACTGTTAGATCTGAGTCTATCAGAACACCAAGAGGATGCACTTGGTTTTTAGGGCCAGAGAATCCAGCTCTTTACTGTTGTCACATTACTAATACTAGTTATCTTACTTTTATGTTGGTTTAATTGTAGACAATTTTGGTTCATCCAAATATTTAGGTGCTCTATACAGTGAGAGTGAGTCCAATGTGCTGTTGTCATATGATTTGAGAGATATATATATTTGTGTATCATCTGCATAGCTATGGTAGTTAATGTTGTTGTTTTGTAGAATTTGGCCCAGAAATAGCATATAAGGATTGAAAAGAAGAACTGAATCCTGGGGAACTCTGCATGTCATAGCCACCCTATCAGATTCATGACTGCCAGTTTGGGGTGTTGCGATATACATGTATTGAAGATAACCGTGATAAGTAAAAACTGAAATACTGATATCTTGTTATTTATACACATATGATACTATTGTATTCACTAGGCGGAACTGAAGTAGTTTTTGGATACCTTATTCATTTCTTATAGGCAAAGATGCATGTGCCTAAACAACGAGACTGGACCTATTTACCTGCAATGAAATCAACACATTAGCCCCACTAGAACCCCCGAGAGAGGTCCGCCAAGACACATCATTTTAATTGCTTATCCATTTCCATTCATTTGGATTTTTTGTGTAACAGATTTTCCAAAAAAGAGAAAGAAGCACAGTGAACAAAGTTGATTAATTTTACAGATTTTCTTCAAATTTTCACCTACAAATTACGTTCTCTGACCTAAAGGAATGTATAATTCAATGGACAGTGGCAAGTGTATTTCAAGTCAGCTGCCATTGCAAAGTAACATGCTGCTGGGCTGGATCTAGAGAAAAGATGGTGAATTTATACCAGCCATTGGTTCTGCAAGGTAGGTTTGACAAACAGATTCAGATGGTTATTGGTTATGGTAAAAAAAATTAAAACTAAAATATTGTCCCATTTAATTGACTTCTTTACATAGCACATTTCATGTTCAGAACTGGTGGATTCCCCTTGAAATGTGTCCGGGCTGCGGATTAATTTCTGACTGAATGAGTGATGTGATGCAGATCAGCTCGGTGAGATCTTCGACCCTCCCAAGCCCGTCAGGAAATGTACTCAAAGCCGTATCACTTTGTTCTGGTCGTTTGTGTTATACTCTCGGCTTGTTGTGATTATTGGAACTTGCAGAGAGAAGATTTGTGAGACAGGAGGACATTTGGTAGTGATGCCATGCTGTGGCACGGGACCACATCTGGTGGTTGAACGCGAGAGAGGAGAGGGGAGGGACAGTGCTGATTTACTGTAAGTGAAGTGCAATAATGGCTAAAAGAGAGCAATTACACCCCATCATTTGACAGGGTCATGGGTCAAGGAGCAGATGAGGATGAAAGTTAACTGTTGGAACGGTCAACCTTGCCTTGTTCAAACACTGGGTTCAGATGGATGTGTAGTTATTACAGTTCATTTTTTATAGGAATGCAGAGGTTTGATTTATTTAGTTAGTTAATTTATCCATTTTGAATATTTGTTCCTACATTATTACAGCTGTGTGCAGTAAGTTGCTGTGGAGATGTGAAAACTCCCTTATGGAGTATAAACTACTGTAGACACGTTACGCCCTTTGATATTGTCCAGGTCTGGGGTCAGTTCCGTTTAATTGAAGCTTGGTCATAATTTTTTCATGTGGATTTCTGCCCAAGTGTTAATGGATCAACAGTAATCTGGTGCAACGACAAAGGTCAGAGGACAGTTTTTAGGCATGATTCCCTCAGCTATGTGCTACTGCAGTTCCATCAGAAACCTGTTATCCACTGTCCACTGACAAAGAGAGGGTTGAAATTGAACACAGGCTACAGGACCACAAAATATAAAACTATTAACACACACAAGCTCTAAACACACACACAAATATCCTCACAGCACAGATCTCGTTTGATGAAAAAGACCGATTAGGGGAGAAATGAGGGAGAATCATCAGGGGAAATAGCTGATGAAGACTTTATTGATTAGAGCAGCTTCACTGATCCAGCGCACAATGTAGCAATTACACAGCCCTCAATGTGAGCCTCACAGCATGGCAAAGGCTTTGGCATAGAGTCTAGACCATACAAGGAAATACACAGTCACACAATGTCATCATTTAAAATTTCTCACCAATATTTAACTTTAAGTTCCACAAGTCCCAAAATGGTTATCCCCCTCACAGCTCAGTTTAGTGTGTATTACATTTAATGCATAATTGTAGGAATGAGTCAGGGGGAAAGCTTAAGCAGCCTTTGACTGCCATTTCAATCAACAGCTGAAAAAGGCCCCTGCCATCAAGGAATACCATCAACATGAAGGAGTGTACTTGGTCTGCAACAATGTTCAGGTAGTTGGCATATGTCAAATTGACATCCACATGAATGCCCGAACCCAGGGTTTCCCAGCAGAACATTGCCCAGAGCATCACCCTTCCTCCACCAGCTTGTCGTCTTCCCATTGTGCATCCTGGTTCCTCCTCTTCCCCAGGTTAACGATGCACATGTACATGGCACTTTCAGCCGTGGACAGGGGTCATTAGGGGCCCTCTGACCGGTCAGAGGCTACACAGCTCCATACACAGCAGGATGTGATGCGTTGAGTGTTGTGACACATTCCACCTGTAACCATCATTAAAATCTTCTGTGACTTGTGCCCTGTAAACCCTCTATCGGTGCCAACAAGAAGGGATCGCCTTTGTTCACCTCACACATCGATGCGCCTTGGGCGCCCAACACCCTGTTGCCGGTTTGTGGTTTGTC
The DNA here is from genome assembly GCA_016801105.1 of Esox niger. NCBI lineage: Eukaryota > Metazoa > Chordata > Actinopteri > Esociformes > Esocidae > Esox > Esox niger. The sequence goes on along the minus strand of JACXGJ010000548.1, from coordinate 111,250 downwards.
CCTCCCCAGACCGACAGTCGTCTGCCATAACAATTTGGCCCTTGTCAAAGTCGTTTAGGTCATTACTCCTGCCCGTTTCTCCTCCATTTGACATGTTGACAACGAGAACTGATTGTTTGCTTATCATCTAATCTGCCCAGACCTCGACATGTGCCATTGTAAGGAGATGATCAACGTTATTTGCTTCACCTGTGAGTGGTCGTGATGTTTTGGCTCATCGGTTTGTGTGGTCCTGAAGATGCAGGTGTGTTGCTAGTGGACAGTTACACATGTTGGCCCTTCAGGATGTCATATTCAGGTACAGCAGTGGTTTATTGCATTAAGGGTGATGAGACAAACATAGCTTGTACCGTTAAGTGAATGTGAACGGTTGTGACGTAACTAAACCGAAACAAAGCAGGACTGCTGGGAACAGAGTTTCTGATCTCATCCAGTGTCATCTCTTAATAAGTCTGGACAAGTCACAGGTGAGTAGTACTGTCATTTACTAGCCAACTCAGAACAAAGCAAGTACGAGCACTACGTAAACCACAAGGATAACTAGGCGTCAGCAGTAGGGAGCTCGTCAAGCAACTTGTGCGAGTACACCAAACACATAAGGCAACTGACGTCAAGGATTGAGGGAACAGAGGGAGGCTATATACAGATAACGATTGCTGATAGGATCCAGGTGTGTGTAGTTGGAAAAAGAGAATTGTTCTGGTGATGGATGATGGGGGCGTGGATGGTGGTAGCTAGATGATGGGCAACGCCGAACGTCTAATAAGTGGGGGAGGTGGAGCCGGATGAAGCGCAGTCATGACGGATAGTCCAAGGCAGTCCCTTTGTCATAAAACAAGGACACGTGTGGAACTGTCCAACTGAAGTCCATTAAAAAATCTGAACAACTCAGAAAATGTGCCCAAAGCCTCATCGGCTATAATTGATACAAATGAATCAACGGAAACAGACCTGGCCTTATAGGGAGGGCCATATTATAAAGAGTGGAACAGATGCTGAACAACAGTGAGGTGACTGTAGGCAGTATTAACTCTGCAGAAGATCCAGGCATTGTATCTCCACACGTGCCTTTTCCTCTGAATGCAGCAGTCTTTCACACTCAAATACCCAGCCTGGCGTTGGTTTCTGGGTAAAGACATGCGCAACATTCAGAAACAAATGTCACTAATGTGACTAATGGCCAACATTAAGTTAACTGTGTAATTGTGTCATTGAATCCAGAGAGGGTATTTCAACCTCTGTGCTCTATGTGGCTGTCCGCAGGAAGTGATGCAGTCGGGAGGCATAGGGAATTGACACAGGCCGTGCAGGTAGAAATGGTAGTGAACACATGGCAAAAATATAACATGCACAAACACAAGACATTAGATGCCTGGCTCTTGAGCTGTGTTGCTTCCTGCATTCTTTGCGGGTTTCTTTTTGCTCTGCATATGGATTTTCAACTTGCATGGTTTAAGTAATAAAAACAAAATGTGTGGGGACATTGGTATCTTGCTGGCCATGCCTTATTTAACAAATCCATTGACATTTATTTGATCTCTATTTCACTCTGTCTTCTCATCCTTTTATACAGGTGTGACCAATTATGCTCTACCTGTTCTTAGCCGACAGACTGGGGTTGTATTCAGGGGCCCAAAGCCGCCAAGCTGCCCAACCACTAACGATATTAATATGATAATAATAATAACAAGAATAGGGGTTTCTTTTCAAGGAGTTTTGGACTTTAATAGGTGTAATGTAATCTACAAAGGTGTATCTTATATATTTTCTATTCCAGTACCGTGGATATGAAGTGATTAATTGATATGATAATAGGGTTATATTGCAGACTGTCAGCTTGAATTTCAGGTACTGGATTAACCATTTAGAAATTCAGAAAACAAATTTGCCATGTTATCTACTTGGTACAGTGTACATTTTGAAGATGTCTGAAGGGGCAGATTTGGTTTGGTCTAACATAGATGTTTGGTTCTCCAGTGGTGCAGACATCAGGTTTATATAGCCTAGACCCTGAGAGATCACAGAGGTCCATGTCACAGATTTCATTTGCACTTTGACCTGACTCAAATTACTGATGACATACGTGTTAGAACTCTGATTAGTTTTCTATTCACTAAAACCACTGTGACCTCTTCATGCCTGTATTCGAATTCAATACCCAACGTACTGAATAATACCCAAGAATTATGTACAGCAAATCAGTGCCATTATTGCATTTCAGATGCAGTTTAAGCAACTGTAGCTGGCTAACAATGTTGTATTTGGCAAGGACGTGTAAAAAAAGAGATAACGGTCAATTGAGAAATATAAAGGGACAAACACAATCTGTTTCTACGCTAGATAGAGATAAATAACAGCCTCCCTACTTTACATCACACACACTCTGCTTCATCCACCACCGTTCCCCTTCTGCAACTCAATGATGACAAATCCCATCCTCACTATTTATATTTCATAATTGTAATTAGTACGAATTATCAATTATGGTTAGCGCCTAATTGCCCTTCATAAAGACAGCTCCCCAGGTTTAAACGGGTCCATTTAAATAATGTAACTAATAGCTCTTGCCTTTACGTGGCGAATACATCATCATTGTTTGGTGCGCTGCAGCGTGATAGTCGCTCGTAATTTAACAGGGCAATCGAGTGAAGGAGTGCAGGTGGTGTCAGGGGAGTCATTATTGTTAATTAATTATGATGTGACCTTCTCAGAACAATGGTTAATCAATGCTAGCATTGACTGACAGTAGAGCCACCGCAGCTGCCAGATATGAGCCAATGTAGCTGTTACACACTTAGCCCTTTGCTTTCGGAAAGATGGCCACCACTTTTTCAGCTTGGAACCGTATGGGTGCGGGTTTACAGTGCCACTTTGGCTACTGAACTGTTGTCACCTCACATTATAACTCTATTTTAACTCCACAGCAAGAAAAGATACAATTAATGGGATTTTCCAAGTTTAAATTAACTGAAATATATATATTTTTTTTGTTTATTTTATTCCCTTTTAATACATATTCCAATATTTTCAGATGACAACATACTGTAAAAAGCAAACTGGAGATGTATAGATTAATGTCCTTTGATATAAATTTAATTCATAATAGATTTTGGTAATAAATGTAATTAATTTAAATTAGAAATGTCATGAAACTAAGGTGTACAATGACAACAAACAAACCCTAATGGTAGCCTGGGACTGTCAACATGGACAAAATGAAGTTGTCCATTGCTATGTGTGTGATGCAATATTGCATCCCTGCAGTGGTGAATGGCTATAAATGCCTGAAAAAACATGAATACCATATGTGTTTGCTGGTGGGAAATAAGACAATGCAAATCAAGGCCTTCCCTCACAATGTCACTGATCCTCTAACCTATACTATGGCAAACATAAGGCAAAAAAGCTAACAGTGTCTTCACCTTCTATGTCAACAAAACAAACCTAGGTGACAGATATTGCATCCCCTGAAACAGTATGACTCCAGCTACCGTCAATGCTGCAAATGCTACAGCTGCTCAGGTTTAAATGAGATATAAAAGCAGCTTCCCCTCCCACAACTTCACACTTGAACATGGGGTCTGGCTAAGTGAGTGTATTGCACTCACATATTAACATTAACACAATCTATCACCTGCTGAAGATACTATTACTCGTTGTGAGAGATGCTTGAGTGTAACCAAGTTCCTCTTTTTCTGTATTGTTCCCTGTTAGTTATATATGTTGTTTTTAGTAAACAGGATGTTGAACTGACCTTTACCTCGCCATGACAGGGGCACTCCATGACGGACAGTGTCCCTCTGTGTAATTTACCCCTCCCACTCCCTACACCCCCCCACGTCACCCTCCGACAATAGAGTCGACCCCGTTAGAAATCACCCCCAACTTTACACATCTGCTGCCTGTCAGCATCTGCCAGAAGCACTCACCCGTCCCGGACGTAATGAAAAACTCTCATTACTGCCCCCCAACAGGTAAAAAGGCTGTTAGGACAATTACTGGGCAATGCCACTGACCTTGTAGTCACAGTCAAACAGAAGCAGAGGTCTCCAAACTATAGCAGAGGTCTGGTGATGCCCATAGGTGGATGGCTTAGCTCCATTTGGCTAGCTTGGGAAGGGATATTGCTTTGCATTCATATGACAGAAGTTGGTTACACTTTATTTTGGGATTCCCAATTATCGTGTGTAGATATTCTGTAGATCATAGTATTATTAGTGGGCGTTCAACAAATTGTCTGTTGATAGGTTTGGATGAGAAGAAGGTTTAGGATAATGGCTTTGTTGAGGGTTAGGATAAAAGTTAAGGTTGTAGATAGTTAAAATGTTACTGACAATCAGTAGATTATCGACAGACAAACTTTTGGGACTCTCAAAATAAAGCGTTACCCAGATGTTTGCACCAAGAAAGTGGTTATGTTCCTGTTTGTATCTGTATAATTTGTTGTATAAGTTGTAGAACGTTGTTTCACTTCTTGCATTGGGTTCTATCAAAAAACAAGTTACCAGTGAACATTTCTTGTGTGAAGCTGTAACATAGTACTTATTTATAATTTGCCAGGAATCGCATGTGTACACATAAGGAAATAGAGGGACAAATTAGATCTATTTAATCCAGTGGCTTTGGAAAGTCGTTCGACCCTTTCATTTTCTCCATATCTTTCTCATGGTTGGAAAGCCAGCTACAGAACACGATAGACCTGGGCCAAGGCAAGAGTGAATTTGCATTTACAGAAATTATAACACCTCTTAAGCAATAAAGGTTTTCCCTTTCCCGCAATGACCATACATTCACATTCACAACACATTTTATTTGGATGAAAAATAATGGTGATTTTAGTCTTCTTGTATCACTCACAAAGGTCAACTCTGTTAAGATCAATTCTTCATTTTTTTTTAATAAAACGTTAAAATTGAAGTTAACAAAAGCCTCTTCGAGTGTTTACAATGATGCAAAATATAAACACACATATAAACACCTGTAAACAGCATGCAGTTGGAACACCTTGACCTGGAAATGACCATAGAGATTATGTTGGTGCTATTATGATGTTGGTGCCAGCACTGGGCATCACAATCAAAGCTATTCATTTTTTTGTAGTAAAGACACCAACAAAGACTAATAAAACTCTATCAGTTTCTAAGCATTGAACTTGTTGGTCTTATTACAGATGTTAAGACCTCTACTTAAGACCTAACTTGCATGTACGCATTCTTAAACAGGCAATGTAACACAGTTAAACTAATAATCCATAAAATAATATTAGAAGAAATAATGTTAATCTGGGTCAATTATGCATTGATTGTTGGTTTTTTGTTGTATTGCCACATGAACATGTGGGTGGGAAATGTGTTACATATATTCTACATTAGTAAAAATAAAGAACTATTTTAAAATCGAATTCCCCCTTACCTATCATTGTCTGGAGTAAACTCATAATACACTGATCTGGCAGGGAGGCTAAGCTAGTCAGTGGTGCTAAGAAAACCTGAAATTTTCTGGCATCTAATCCTGACTGGCATCACAATGCCACAAAAGAAATTCTGAAGTGGTCAGTATCCATGTTTATAAAAACAGGGTTGCTGCATTTATTGTTATTTGTGGCTGGGGTGTAGAATTGGGGGGTGGGGTAAAATGAACTTGACCCAGAAATAAACAATACAAACCTACACTGTTCTGTGGTCATAATAATAGTTTTTGTCTAATTTAGGTGAGAGGGAACATCTGCAAGGCTTTATTTTTGATCATGTGAGGATATTTGTATATTTTGAAGGGGGATGCTCTCAAACGGTCACATTGAAGTATTCACATGGAAGACTGAAAGATCTAGAGAAAGAGAAGATCTAGAGAAAGAGACTATCCTGGGAAAGATAGTCCTGAGTCGTCAGGGAAGTTTAACGCTGTAAGGATGTCACGTGGGAGTCAGAAACCGCGTCTCTTCGAATCGAGCGGAGAGAGACGCTTCAAATATCTCACTCATCGGTTATCACTTTGCCCAGACTGTCAGAGGAATTTGATGGCTGCAGCATTTCGTGGGACACAGTTTACCCGTTCAACTAATGTTTAAAACAGTAAAAAGTATGCTGCTTCCTTGCCATCTCATTAAGTAAGTGCTTTAAAGGATGTTGGATTCCAAGGAGTCTAATTTAAAAATGACATCTAGTCATCGAATTTCTTTTTCTATAACAGATATATTAGATCCAAATAAATTTAACTGCAAGAAGATACACGAACTTTGTGCTACAACGGATACATTTCCTTTACCGGGAGTAGCACGTTTGGAAACGGACGATAGCTCAAATGGAAAGCCGCAACTTGAGCGCGGGGAAGCAGGTAAATATCACAGAAATACACACAAAAAATCCCGTTTTGTTATGGGCGTCCTCTGCGCTTCTGGGTTTTAGGTGGATGTTTTCCATTGACAAGTAAACGTGTGCTTTCAAATAAGTTCAGTTGTTTCAGGATACACTTTTATAAAGCATTATTACCGTTTTAATTTCCATATAATGTATTTTATACAAAAGAGGTTACCTAGACTAGCCTACACAAAAGTACCAAATTACTACAGTGAATTAGCAAATATGAAAAACACAGGCTGTTTATTTTCACCAAATAGTGGATATTTTAAATCAAGATAAATATGTTTTAATCACTATATGACCTTCCTTAATTTCCAAGGCTACGTTTCCTTTTAAGAAACCCACAAAGGGTTGCTCCCACAGCCTGGGTGTGTGATTGGCATTGGGACAGGCTGGCCAGATAATTGTTTAAATCGTCCCATTGAGGATGCCTCCGCGCGCTTTGATCGATATCCCATTACTGCATCCTGCATATCTCCCTCTAACACCTTGCAGGTACGAAGTTCGAACCCCATCCATGTCTGATCCTAAATATCGTTCGATTAAAACTTCCCTTTAAATAGATGACATTTATCGATCCACCGACACATATGAAACTCTATTAGCACGTCATGGGTAGATGGTGGAGCTGGATTTAGCCAGGATTTATTTCCGCAACATGACATTTGAGGCGATGGGTGATTTATAAAGTATCTAGGGATTAGAGGCCAAGCCAACCTGGACCACTTCATCGCTTCGTTCCACTCACACAACTCTGATTTTGATCAAACACATATTACGGTTATGCAATTAGGTTAGACTATTTATTGGTTTTAGGGATTTCACACAGTGGGAAAGTTTAGAATACACTGAGTCTTAAATATACAACATTTCAAGAACAATCCCATTGTTCTTCTCATTCTTACACAACAGAGGCTCAAACAATTAAACATGAACTAATTAATCAGAATGTAAATACATCATATCATTTTGTGAAAGATTAATGATTAGCTTGAACAGTTTTCTATAATTGTATTATGCACGAAGTTTTCACAAAAACATTTAACTGAAACCACTGCATAACAATGGGATTTGTCCTGTTTTTAAAACACTTTTTCCACATCTGACCATACTTTCATTATTCATTTAAAAGTAATTACAGAGCGCCTCAGTCAGTGCAAATGGGTGTTGCCGTCTGCAGTTGATTGCTTTTGCCTTGTTGGGTGTGAATCAAACTTTTAAAAGGGCGATTTGGGTATTCTTTTGTCATCATTACTGAAGGAGTGGACCGATGAACAAACACCATGTTCTATTACAGCATGCCTAGCATAGTGGTGTTCCCGTAAACCATTTCAAGCACGGCTATCATGAGGTTTTGGTTTGGACCTTTAAGTAATTTCTGTTCAGGCAGACATACAATGCACTTTGGCACACCAGAAGTTCATTTATTTTAAGTGGGACGCTACACTTGCCTTACAGCATTGCGTTGCAGAGCGTTTTGTGCGGTGAATTCGTTGACTTTATCAAATGCATCAAGTTGTATGCAGAAACATCTTAGTGGAAATAGTAGCGATGATTGAAATTAGATTGTACGTTGCTGCACCCTCATGGTGCATACATAGATGTTTGTGGATTGATGCTCTAGATGTGATAGATGACTTAGCGAATCGATTTCCTCTTTAAAAGATACAGTGCCTTCAGAAAGTTTTCTGAACTACTCATGTTCTCAGTTTATGTGTTAAAAACATTTTTAATAGATGTTTCAAAATCTTTCCGATCAATCTACACACAATACTCTATAATGAAAAATTGAAAACAGGTTTTTAGAAATTGCAAGTTTATTGTGCCAGTTTATTACAAATAAAAAACAGATATATCATGCATGTAAGTATTTAGACCATTCATTCAATACATTGTACAAACACAATTGAACCAGCTTTGCATCTTTGTTGGTATGCCTCAATCAGCTTTGTACACCTGAATTTGGGAAATGTCTCCCATTCTTCCTTGCAGATCCTCACAAGATCTTTCCGATTGGATAAGGATCATTGGTGAACTGTGATCTTCACTAACATCTAACCCACAGCCTTGTCCTGCAGCCAACCTTGTCTTCACTGTGTGCTTTTGGTTATTGTGTTCCCAGTGTGTTCCCAGTCTGAGGTCCTGTGCACTCCATAGCAATATTTCTTTAAATACGTCTCTGTATTGTTCTCCATTCATCCTTCCCTCAATCCTGACCAGTCTCCCAGTCCCTGCTGTTGAAAAACATTCCCCTAACATGATGATCCCTTGAGCATGATTTACTGTAGGATGGCATTAGCAGGGTGATGAGCAGTAGGGGTTTAGCTTTTGGTGTAATCAGACCAGATAATGTTTTCCCTCATGCTCTTGAAGTTCTTCAGGCACCATGTCATATGCCTTTTACTCAGGAGTAGATTTTGTCTGGACACTACCATAAAGGTCTAATTGATGGAATGCTGTAGAGACTGTTGACCTTCTGGCAGGTTATCCCATCTCTGTAGAAAAATTAGGAAGGTCTATTAGTGGCCATTACTTGACTTGGTGTTTCCAACATTCCTCCATTTCACAATTATGTAGTCAACTGTGGTCCTGGTAACTTGCAATGCATTCACAATTTTTTATGAAATTAAGTTGTATGTGATAAATGGCTTTAAGAAATGCACACACAATTAATAAAATGTGATTTAAAGAATCCCCACAATGCAATTATGGAACATATTAAAAAATTAACTGAATGTTACTATTTACATATCTTATTGATTTAATTGATTTTTTTGTCTCTCTACAGACCACTGTAAATGTAGTTAAAGTGGGGGTTTTGATCTTGGGAAGAGGCTGTGCATTCAGTGCTTCTAACTTTGGTGTTAACCACAGCGTCAATGCACAAATTTGCACATATGCCGAATATGTGCAACAAAAGATCAACATGCACTTTGTAAATATTTTTGTCAAGCCTTTCATAAAATTTCAACACCACACAAAAAGCACCGCATCAACCTCTGAAACACAATGCTGTGAGACCAGATTGTCATTGAAATGTCATTTTCAAAATGAATGTACTTCTGGTGTACCAAAGCAAACAGATTATGTACAGCCTCAGCACCCACTTTTGCACTATAATTTCCCTATGTAGAAGATCCAAAACCTATTATCCAGAGAATTCAATAAGCTTTCGAAAATCTATTAGTGTTTGTTCATGTTTGTTTTAACAGGTGAAGACACATGGAGTGAGTGTTCCAGTAGCACAGATCTCAAGCAGCAGGCATCCCTTGACAACCCACTGTCGGTACATTCAACATCTGAGCCAGATGGGCAAGTAAACAGGGATGGGAACAGCAGTGGTGCCAGAACATCCGCCACACATGAGCCCTTGCCACATAAACGGCGCCGCTCCGATCAGGGTTGTGCCAAGCCACGTCGCGCCAGGACTGCCTTCACCTACGAACAACTAGTGGCTCTGGAGAACAAATTCCGCTCGACAAGGTATTTGTCCGTGTGTGAGAGACTCAACCTGGCTCTGTCCCTCAGCCTCACTGAAACCCAAGTCAAGATCTGGTTCCAGAACAGAAGAACAAAGTGGAAGAAACAGAACCCCGGTGCAGACAGCACAATGCCACCCGGGTCAAACTCTCTGGTCAGTGTCAACCCAAGTCAACCCAGTTCTGCCAATTACCAAACTTTCCCATCCTTCAGCTCTGGGAATATGATCTTTCATAATGCCGGTGCAGTTCCTCTTTCGTCCACTGGAGGGCTGTTACATCCTTTCTTACCTAATGGTTATCTGCAGCCATCCTACTTTACCCCACATTTATGAGATCTGCCCTGCTTAATCTACTGATAGTGACATTGTGACAGCATATATACCTGTTGGTCTATAAAGACATCATGTGAGCATCAGTCTGGCCACCCCAGTGATAACCATAGGAGAGTCATTTCAAAGTGACAATAGTTTCCTTACCAAGCCTTATGTCACGTTCCTATTGTAGACCCATGTAGTGGGTAGATCTGACATTGCTTTATCTAATTATTTTAAATGGCAACAGTCCACATGGAGATGTTCCTCTATAACTGCTTAAGATCAGATTAATCTGCATCAGTGTTAATGTGGGCCAATTACATCTATAAGAAAAAAACTGCTGTGTGCACAGATGACCACTTGGAAGATCATTGAGTGTGTAAAAATAGAGATTGTCAACCTTCCTCATTTGACTTAATAGTCTTTGTATTTGACAAAGTTGGGAAGTGTGGCCTGATACAAACCCATTTCTCCCTGATGAATATTGTTTTGGTGACTCCCTAACACACTTTCACTGTTCAGTCTTGAAATGAACACATATGAAAAAATGTCATGTTTAATTCTGTTATCGTTACTGGTATTGAGAAGCAATTTTACTTCATTGAACAAATGAACTATTTTAGATAGCCTCAGAATGGATGCGGTGATGGTGAACTGTGGTGTAACTGCAGATCACATTGAAATAGCCTTCTGAATCAGATGGTCGTACCTCCATGGTATGTCACACATTTACTGTTTACGCCACCAGTACCACAAATATTTTGTTTGCATGCTCACTCAACTGCTGAATTCAGGCAAGTTTTTAAAACGGACTATTGTGAATGTCAATGATGATAATGATGCTGTTCAGGCAGTGCACTTGCAGTTCTAGCATGGTGGGTTCGGTTTCCATGAGGGCCCAGTACAAAAAACATGATGTAAATTTATATTAATTTTGCTGTGGGGTTGGGAGACAATGTTGGCGTTTTAAAGTACATTTTCTGCAATTTTACAAATGTTGATTTGGGCTGAGAATACATTTGCAATTATATCAAATTGAATGCATTTCCACTAATTTTCCCATATGGCAGAGAAACAAGTGAGTCTATCAGTTTTAATAATATTCTGCAAATGTTTCCATTATTTATACGATTTCATATATACTTGTCTATGGGGCGGGTAATGCAATTTATTCACCATGACCTTACAGCCATAAATTTATCTCTGGGCAAATGACTAACAAAATCATTGGAGGTCCCTTTGAGATCAGGACCCCTGGTCACACGCCCTGCCAACCTAAGTGTTGATAGCTGGCTAGAGTATCACTAAAATCTGACATGGCTCTTTGTTAGCTGATCAAACTCCTTATATAACAACTGGAAACCGATGATGCACAGAACAATAAAAAAATGCACTTTGTATATTCTACTATTTATCTTAAAAATAATTTATCTTAAAATAATTTGAACCGTAACATAGTTTAAGAAAGTGAGCGTTTTGTTGTTTATGTTTTGAGTCAAAACCATCACCAGGAAACAGCGACCACAGTAAGAGGAGAATGCTATTCCTAAGAAGAAAACAGACAGTCATATGACTTTGATATCATCAGACCAACCAATAAAATATTAAAAAAGTTATGTTCTGTTGTCTGGTATGTATATTTCAAAGTGCATTAGGAAGTGTGGATCCTATAGTTTTTGTGCACGCCATATGTTTTTGTGGTATTGCAATGCAGTTATGAGTGCTTGAAAGGGCAGTTCTGTATAGAGCAATGTATTATTTTGAATCAATGCTGACTCCATCCTATATTTGAAAAGGGTTGATATACTGCCATCTCCTGGAGATGGCATCTTCTCACTTTAAAAAAAAAAGTCTGTTTATTATCCCTTAGAGTGCTACATTGAAGCAATTTACTTTGGTATGCTGTTGAATACTTTTTTGAAGGTGTCCTGTGATCAACTCTTCATCATTATTGTGCAGAAAGAGAATGTTTTCAACTACTCAATTCTGTTTACACAATATCTTCAGACCTGTAACATATGATACTGAAAGCTTGCAACTTGTAATAGGATGCATTTGGGCTTCTCTGGGGCTTGTTTTTGGGCCATTTTCTGTTGCCCTGAATCTCCACAGCGACGCACTGGAAGACAAGGGAATGTTGAGGTAAAGTTCAGGTGGTACTTAACGTATGGATATGCTTACTGGTTGTGTGGTTCACTGGCATCACTGTTGCATGAAGGTTCGGAAAAAACAGATTTCCCCTTCGTTGGTGAGTATAATTCTATCGTAGTCACAAAGGCAGGAGAGTCAATTCATCCAGTGTGGTGTTTTTAAGTTGCATCTTAAGTTGCATCTAAAGTGGCAACTTCTGTAGTAAATAGCAATTAATCACAATTTTAGAACTTAGCAAAAATAAATATTTTTATTTTCATCCAACATTGAGTTATATATGGTTAGAAATGGGCTTCATAGGTCGGCCTGGAAACATGTCTACAGAAACAGCAGGTTTTGTGTTGTGTTGATTGCATGGTTTAATCGTTTTTTAGATATTGTAGTCATGGGTGACGTGTGCCGGTCAACCATAGTGTGCATCAACCTCGGCCAAGGATGGCAAATAGTGCAAAAATTTATGAATAATGTCTCTCAATGTAAAATTACAAAGAGCTTGGGGATGTCATCATCAATGTTACATAATATCATTAAAAGATTAAGAGAATCCGGAGAAATCTCTGTTCGCAAAGGACAAGGCTGAAAACCGATATTGGATGTCCGTGATCTTCGGACCCTCAGATGGCACTGCATTAAAAACATATAATTCTGTAGTGGAAATCACTGCATGACATCAGGAACACTTCTGAAAACCATTGTCTGTCACCGCATCCACGAATGCAATTTAAAACTCTACCATGCGATGACGAAATCATATATAAACAAGATCCAGATCCGCCGCCGCTTTCTTGGGGTCCAAGCTCATTTAAGATGGACTGAGGTGAAGTGGAAAACTGTCCTGTGGTCTCACAAATCAAAAGTGAACAATTATTTTGGGGAATCATGGACGGCTAATTAGGAAAGGGACCCTCTGGCTCCTTATCACTGCACAGTTCCAAAGCCAACATCCGTGATGGTATGGGGGTTCATTAATGCACATGGAATGGGTGACTTGCACATCGGTGAAGGCACCATTAATGCTGAAAAATATATACAGGTTTTGGAGCAACATATACTGCCCTCCATATTACGTCTTTGCTTATTTCAGCAAGACAATGCCAAACCACATTCTGCACGTATTACAACAGCATTGCTCCATTGTAAGAGTCCAGGTGCTAAGCTGGCCTGCCTGCAGTCCAGACCTGTCACCCATTGAAAACATTTGGCGATTTATGAAACAAACCATAATACAAAGGAGACCTCAAACCGGTGAACAGCTGAAATCCTACATCAAGTAAGAATGGGAAAACATGTCACTTTCAAAACCACACCAATTGGTCTCCTCAGTTCCCAAACACTTACAGAGTATTGTTAAAAGAAGAGCAGATGCAACATAGTGGTAAACATGCCCCTGTCCCAACTTTTTTTAAACGTGTTGCTGGCATCAAATTCGAAATGGTCATGTATTTTTCCAAAAACAATATTTCTCTTGTTTAACATTTGACATGTTGTCTCTGTACTATTTTTCAACTAACTGAAGGGATTAAAAGATTTGCACATCAATGCATTCTGTTTTTATGAGCATTTTACGCAGTGTCACAACTTGTTTGGAAACTGGGTTGCACAAACAGATGTGTTCAAACACTCCTCTCAGGCAATAACGATTTAATAATTAATTGTAGCTGTTCACTAATCATCAAAGGAAGTATTTAGGGGTTATAAAGTAGCAGCTCAGGGGAGAATTGGAAAAGGAAAGCCATAATGCCCCGAACAATTCATGACCCAGGGATGGTGGAGGAAGGCGACCAGTATAACATGTGGAAAGGTTGCAGAGGCTACGACTGTCAGCACCCATTGTTCCCATCTGGGAGACCGCACCACAGAGTGTTAATCACCCGCCAAGATATGAAATCCCAGTAATGGTCATTAACTATTGGAAAATGCTAATTCGGTTTTAGCTTTAATGTCTCTTTGGAACGTTAGGCCAGTGCCACTGGCGTACACTTCATCTTCATTGATACTGTATGCATAACGCTTCAATGACAATCATAAACAGGTGCACTTGGCTGTAAAGAACATGTTGCCACAAACTCTACCCACGGCAGTGAATCAACGAGCAGGGAAAAACCTGGCTCAACGTTACAGTAAGTAGCCCCCAAATCTGAGCTGAACCAGCAAACTTGGAGTGCATGATAGTATTGTTAGCTACACTTGTAAATATGCAAGCTAACATTGCTTGTTTGTATAGCTGGTAATGGCACTAACTTTACCTTTCTAGTGCTTAGATATTTGTGAAACTGCCAGGAGAGAAGTAGTTGCAGCACACCTGGCCTCTGGCCATGGGTCTCTACAAACGTAATCCATTTCTGCCTGATTCCTGGGTTTTTGGGAAACTGAATAACTATATATTGCTGTCGGCACGATGCCAAACAGGACAATGCCAGTAAAGTAGATGTCGACTCTATTTACAACAAAAGGAGAACAACGGGAGAAGAATGAAGTGAGTGAAACACACACACATACAAGCATATATATAAATATAAATATATATATATATATATATATATATATATATATATATATATATATATATATATATATATATATATATATATATGTATATATATATATATACACACACACACATCGATTATCCATAACATTATTACCACTGACAGGTGAAGTGAATATCAATGATAATCTCATTATCATGGCACCTGTCAGGGAGTGGGATTTATTAGGCAGCAAGTGAACATTCTGTCCTCAATGTTTATGTGTTAGAAGCAGGAAAAATGGGCCAGCGTAAGAATCTGAGCGAGGGCCAAATTGTGATGGCTAGAAGACTGGGTCAGAGCATTTCCAAAACTGCAGCCAGAGTTCAAGGTGATGACTTGGCCTCTACATTCTCCAGATCTCAATCCAATCGAGCATCTGTGGGATGTGCTGGACCAACCAGTCCAATCTATGAGGCCCCACAACGCAACTTACAGGACTTAAAGGATCTGCTGCTGACGTCTTGGTGCCAGGTAATAAGGTTGTTTGATCCAGCCTAGAAAATTTACAGAAAAAGAAGGGAAATGCTTTGAGCAACATTTATTAAAATAGCAATGCATGTTTATAGCACTTTTGTGTTCATTATTGTACCTTTCCAAAATTAGTTTTATTGTCCATTTAACTTCTTCCGGCAGCAAATACTCCTTGCAGTCTGTTGGACCAATAATATTAGCAGTCCCTGCATGTTGCCCCCGTTCTTTCTGGGTAAGAATGGGAAGTCATCGGGGTGTGATGTAAGAGAGAGAAGGGAAAGGAGCATGAGGTGGGTCTAGAGGAACCACAGAGATACAATACCAGGCAATTTTTGGACACACCTACTCATTCAAAGATATTTCTTTAGTTTTACTATTTTCCACATTGTATTATAATAGTCAAGGAATCATAACTATGAAATAACTAATATGAAATCAAGAACCAAATAAGCTTTGAATCAAAATAAATGAATATTTTTGATTCATGAAAGTAGCAACCCTCTGCCTTGATTTCCGCTTTGCACACCCATGGCATTCTCTCAACCTGCTTTATAGGGTAGTCTATGATTCTATGATAATGCATTATAGCTAGATATTCAGGTCACTGGAGACGGACGATAACAGAATATCACATTTAATAATTGCTTTTAACACAACTATATGCAATCTATTCTATAATAGACAAGTAGTTGACCTAATATGTATGAAGTAAGTAAATAAACAAGATTGTTCTGAATGGACATGGTGACACAACTAGTTTTGTTCTCTTGGAGAGGAAAGGGGCATTTTCGTTTTCTGCAGTAAAGTTTCAGTTTCAAAATACTTTTCATTCATAAATAATTGGATTTGTGCTACTTGGGCTCAACATGAAAAATATGCTGCCTAGATTAATCTAAGTAGTAAATAAAAAGCAACAAGGTGAAAAATATGTCACCCTGTCCTTGAGCATGACAGTTAACCATTATTGCCCCTGTTACTCTGAATAAATTTGCTAAATTACTAAAATGTAAATAAAATATACCCAAATGAAAATGTATTTACCCATCTTGAGCAGATCCAGATGTGTTTGTGTTGACTTGACAGACATTTAATTCTTCATGAGTGCTTCAACCCCTGTCTCAAAAGGATATCGCATAACAAAACAATTTAATATGTATTAGAACTGATTGTCCAGTTAGTAGGACTTGGAGGCCTGAGAGCCTGAGAGAGTTGACAGACAATGTGAGCCCATCAGCATGCAAACCCAGTCTCCCATACTGAGATGTATATAAATCTCTATCGCTTAAGCAGGGAATTATCAGCAATTACACAAAGCCTCTCATGAATATGGATTAGCTCTGGAGGGATACAATTTATTGAAATTAGTCTTTATCTCTATTTGCAGTGACATGGGCCTGCATGGGTGGGCATTTTCACTTGTCAGGAATGAACTATCTCACCTATTAATGTCCTAACTGCTGGGAGTTTGGGAAAAAAGGAAATATCATCCAGCCTTCAACATTTCCTGATTATGTGGTATTCCAGACCTCAGTCTATTACTTCCAAACTCTAAGTTCATATTAACCGGTTCGAAACATTGTATATCATACTGAAGGTGATCTTCTCTAAAATCATGCACTTCTACAAAATAAGGGTTTTCTGAAATACTACAACGCTGTAGTATTTCCCAAAAGGTTGGGACACAGTGTAAAAGGCAAATAAATAACAGAATGCAGAGATCTGCAAATCATTTAGGCCATGTATTTAATTAAAAATAGTAGAAAGACAACATAAAATGTTAAACAAGAAAAATGTTGTTTTTGGAAATATTCATGCCATTTTGACATGTTTCAAAAAGGTTGGGACAGGGGCATGTTTACCACTGTGTTGCATCACTTCTTCTTATAAAAATACTCTGTAAATATTTGAGAACTGAGGAGAACAATTGCTTAAGTTTTTAAAGTGAAATGTTTTCCCAATCTTGCTTGATATGGGATATCAGCTGCTCAAAAGTTCTGGGTCTCCTTTATCGTATTTTTCATTTTATAATGTTGCTCCAAAACGTATATATATTGTTCAGCATTAATGGTGCCCTCACAGATGTGCAAGTCACCCATGCCATGTGCACTAATGCACCCCCATACCATCACGGGTGTTGGCTTTTGAATTGTGCGCTGAGAACAACCCAGATTGTCCCTTTCCTTTCTATCCCGGAGGGACGCAGCATCCATGATTCCCAAAAATAATTTAGATTTTTCAGACCACAGGATAGTTTTCCACTTAGACTCAGTCCATCTTAAATGAGCTAGGGCCCAGAGAACGTGAAGGTGTTTCTGGATCTAGTTTATATCTGATTTTGTCTTTGCAAGGTAGAAATGTTACTTGTATTTTTGGATGCAGCAATGTACCGTGTTCACAGACAATGGTTTTCAGAAGTGTTCCTGAGTCCATACAGTGATTTCCACCACCTCTATCGAATTATCTTTTAATACCCAATCATGTTACTGACCTGTTGCCAACTCACCTAATTATCTGTGTGATTTTCCACCAGGCTTAGTTTTTAGCATTACACAACTTTTTTTGCCTCTGTCCCAAATTTTTTTTATGTGCTGCTGGGATCAAATTCTAAGTGGACATAAATATGGACAATAATATTGTTCAGTTCCAACATTTGATATGTTGTATTTGTACTATTTTCTATTGAATATAGGGATTCAATTATTTACACATTTTGCATTCTGTTTTTATTTCCATTTAACACAGCGTTCCACATCTTTTGGAAATGGGATTGTGTGTCAAGAGGATTGTCCTTAAAGACAGTATAGCATATTATATAACAAATTAAACTGGGATCTTTAATGCCATGATAAACAACAATTGTAATAGCTATTTTACATTTTCTTTTTCTCCCCATGAAAACAGGATTGCATCCATGTTCATGTCATATAAGCTACGTATGAATCCTGAAAAACAGACCATGTGAAAGAAACTGTGATGCTTGTGATTGATATTGAATCCAAAATATATTTTTGTACTCTTTCCACCAGTGTTATGTCCGAGAATGTGAGCGGTATAATTAAATCTAATGTTTTCTCTGTTATATTTTCGATAAATAATAAGAATAGTTACATTGAACTTTGAACAAAACGTATTCCATTAAATTATTTGGACATTGAGAAGGTTTTGTTTTTTGGCTCTGTAATTGGCTCAATGCAGACTGTCAGCTTTAACCAGGGATATTTTCATCCACATCAAATGAACCATTACGAAGTTGCAGCACATGCTACAGCATGTTCAAATTCTAATTTGGTGCCCCCTATTTAGGGAACCAAAAGTATTTGGAAATTTGACTTTACAGCTCATCGGTGCATGAACACACAAGCTGGCAATGTGTAGCAAAAACATTAGGCATGCAAAATGTACTTTTGTTTTGTAGATGAAGGAGAAATAAAGTACAGGTGGGCTCAGCAATGGCAAACAAGTAGATCATCCGTTGTACAATAATTCTGACCCTAATGGAGAGAATACTGTCCCACAGAACAGGAACACTCTCCCGCAGGAGGCTTCGATGTGCAGAGTTTGATTACAATAAAAAAGTAACTGTAATCAGTTACGTTACTAGATAAAATATTGCAATCGGATTACAGATATTTTTTAACAAATGAACGACTACTTTTTGGATTACTTCAATTAATAACTATGAAACGTTATAAAACACATTGTTTTTTTAACGCATGCCTCAGTCAAGGTGGTGGTGTGCGCGCACAACCAGATAAGTGGCAAATAAAACTTTCTCCGGTATTGGTTAGTTGATTGGCAATCTACTATACTTTTGCCGACCCTAGGCTCTAACATGTGATTAAGTAATCTACTATCCACGCTTCTTTCTAAGAACAATGATAGGCATACCTGGCGTTTTTTTTGTTGTTGGATTGCTATAACATGGCGCTGCCTTCAAGATAAAATATGAGCCTATATGGAATGTATCACGGTATTGGAGGAGAAAAGGTTTCGGAAAGCTCTCAGCCCAAAGGTTGATGATCTGTATTTAATGCAGCCAGGCAACTCCATACAGGTAGGCCATGCGATTCCTGCTTTACATCTCAGAAAAGTGCGTTCAGTCGTTATCAATGACTGCTGACGACATTAACTATAAGCAATGAATGCATGTGCTTTATTTATTCAATTAGCGTTTTTTTAATTGTATCTTCGCTGGTGGCCTTAAGAACCGCTGGTTACGTTTGCGCGGGTAAAACGTATTTATGTACGAGTGTTCACGATTGCGAACCTGCATTCGCAGTCCTGGGGTTTAAGCAATGTTTTGACAATGTTGGTGGTTTGTGGAGCAAAACATCTAACTACTGCACATATAGGGTACGCGCGAAAAGCTACGGAAATCTTGATTTTCATATACAGTAATGTCAATAGCCTTCTTGGGAAATCTCAATTTTTCTACAATGTTTTGTAGCGATGTAAAACAGAGATAACAGAATAGGCTAACGTCCTCAGATTTTTTGATATGTTCAGATAAAAGGTTAGATTCTGGAAGATCAAGAGTTATTGGATTAATTGGAATGACTGAGTAGCTGACTAGTCTTTAGCGTGTAGTGGTGCAGCCCAATCATACTGAAGTAGAAATAAATGGTTTCGAAACACTTCCTAAGGAATGTTAGAGTTTGTTATTTAAACTCTAACATTCACTGATCCCGCGAAAGGTGCTCAATTGGTTATAGGCTATTCCTATTTGTCTTCTAATGCCTCTTAATATGAAAGTAATCAGATTATGTTACTGAGTTTGAGTAAAAAGTTACGTTACTGATTATGTGGACAAGTAACTTATAACTGCACTAAAGCCTATGTTTTGTCTCTCTGATTATATCAGACCAATATTTTGACTCATAGTGGCTTCCTTGACTTTTATTGGCACCTTTTTTGGTTCTCATGTCGACAGAAACCAATAGGAGATTCCAAAGCAAATGCAAAGCCTAAAATTAAGTCTAGAAATGCACACCTTTCTTATCTTTGCATAAATTATGATGAGGATCATGAAACATACAGCTAACACACCACCAGAAATGTCTGTCCTTCAATAAATTACAAAGTATATGTGAAACCATTGCAATTCAGTGGTGAATGATTCTTGCTATAGCCTATTACTCTTAGAAGCCCACATGTACATACAGGGACGCCGACAGGAATCCCAGGGCCCGGGACAAAATTGAACATTTAGGACCCAAACCACGGGCCAAAAAATGAATAAATAGCAATTATGTTACTGTTCATAAAACAGGTCGTAAACATTTGTTTAATGTTTTAGCTAGGTAGTACTAAATACCAAGATTGACTGACTGATAAATAATAAATCTGGTTTTCCGGTTGTCGTCCCCGTCAGCATCACTGTGTACATATACCCCAGATATCAATGCACACAAAATTAAATTACAACATGGGCCATTTATCAATCTGCGTTTTGTCCGTATTTGTTTTCTGTTGAACACATTTGATATTGTCTTTCATGGCCCAAGTACAGTTCCAATCCAAAGAACGCAAGGAAGTGTACTTGATCCGCCTCTTTTATCGAGGATGCATGGATTGGTGATTGGTTCAGCGAGAACGCATCTGATATCCCAGAATTCATTTAAAGATGTCAGTAACTTTTTGTTACCTTTTCCCAGGCTACTTTAGTACCAGTCAGAGATATATTGTGAATATTACCATTAATAGGCAGCTAGCTGGCTAATTATAGATAGCCTGCCTGTAGAAGAAATATGGCAAACAGCAAGACTTTCAGGTCCATATCAGCCCAGGTATTCCTCCATCACATGAAAGGGTTGCCTATATTTTAAAAGCCTCAAATGCTGGCTAGAACAAAGGCCTTTAATGGCTTTCCTGCTTTGTAAAACCAAATGTATCATATATTTTCTAACACTTTAATGGTTGTCCCGTTCGCTTCCATTTTAGCCCAGAGAAAGACTGGAGGAAAACTAAAAAAAAAACTATACTTAAAGAATTTAAGAAAAAACATGCCTCCATAAACTAGGATCATGCTAGATAATCTTTTAATAGGCCTCATTCCTTTATGTCCATATTTCCACTAAACACGTAATGAACACATCCTCACACTAGAGGGCAGCACAACCACAAAGACACACTAGGGAATCTATAACATCCCAATTTCCCTTGACCTTACACTATAATTGTGTTTACTGTATACATTGTACAGTATATTGTAATCCATATTACTTCATGTCTACTGCCCATGCAGAACCAAACAGGGCTCCTAATAAGTACTTTTTAACATCTAATATGTTATAATAGTTTCTTTGTTTGTACTCTGCACATGAAAAAAATGCTAAAGCTTAACTTAAACACCTTCCAACTGAATATCTGTAGCCAATCCTTGACTAAGCTAATGCTTCATTTAATTTAAAATAGTTTCTCAGGGACACATTTGACATTGTGATGTTTGAGTTTGAGTTCTGTGATAGGTGTTAGAGCAACATCTTGAGACCATATAACCCCAGGATAGTACTATTAACTTGGTGACTTCATATAAACAATATACAGTCCATGTCCTATGTGCTCTATTTGCATGAGCTCTCTATATATTTTTATGCTGACATGAACATAAGTCCACATGGATGCAAGGCAGGGAAGACCTCAGAAGGTTGATTTTGGGAAGATTTGCACTTTGCGTTTGACGTAACGGGGTAAGAATTTATTATCTGTACCCAATCTTTTACCCAAGTATGACACACTTAAGTCCAGACTCAGTTTTTGACAAGACAGGCTTTATGGCCAAAATGATCCAGTAACACTTTATAATATGCATAGAATACCTGAGTCCAAATGATGCATGTGCCTTTTGAAGCAGTTAAGTAGATTTGTGGGTTCAATTGCACTTTCACCAGCCCATTACTCCTTTGTTCTGTTAATTACCATTTAGTCCAGCAGAGGGCACCCTTTACTCTCAGAATAGAGCCTCGCTTAAACTGAGTTAGGACTGCCTAACCTATCAACACCTACTAGCAATTTTTCATAACATTATCGTCAGTAGCACTTTATTAGTGGCTCAATGAACAACGGTTTGGCCTCTGGGCAACATAACAAGTGATCACTGACAGGTCTGTAAAGGGTACACTTTATTAAGTTCACCTGCTCTATGAGAAATGATACTTTGAGGATAGAACAAAGGCTGTTATAATAGTGATTTTTGAATCAGTTGTGTTTGGTTGACTATTTGATATACCGCATCTAGCTAGTTAGCACCCCGCCCACCCCTGTTTTCACCATATACTTCTGAAGACTCTGAGCTTATCTGTCCCTGACAAACACTCAGACAGATAACTCAGCATTTAGGGTCAAAGAGCGATATCCCCTGGTAGCTCTCCACCAGAAATGGGCTCTTTAGCCCACTGCCGATGGCAGTAAAGAGATAGCTGAGCTTTTATACCCTATGACTGGATATATTAGCAGGTAATGTCCTTAAAGGGGATTAAGGGATGGAGCGGCACAGGAAGGGAGAGATGGAGGGTGGATGAATGGACCGGAGAGATCCTAGAGCAGTAAATAGGCAGGTGATAGCAGGGAGGAGAGGAGAGGTTATGGTGCCGTACATTGCCTCAGGCTACAAAGAGGGATTAGCTGCTACTGTGGACTTCGTGGCATCCTGTGAACCATGACTTGCAGGCGTATGTCTGTCTCTCTGTGCGTGTATCCAGTGCTCTATGAAAGACAAAGCAGAGACAAACCTGCTATAACTTTAGAACTTATAAGCCTCCGACTTTTCCACTAATTATTTAACCGGTCAGTGTTTCCTGTGGTTACAGAAACAGACAGCTAATTTGGTCATGCATGTAATATTGCTAGTAATTATGGGAAAACAGATGAGCTTAGAATGAGCATTAGACAAGGCCTGGAACTGTGGATATTTTCTGTCTGAGATCATGAAGCTAGAGGCCAGGAGGTGGGTTGCCTTAGCAAACATTCAATCAATTCAATTGTATTATATTAAATCACTTTTATATCAACTTTTGACACAAAGTGCCTATATAGAGTTGACACCACATTACCCAGAGTGGAGTGGGGAATAAAACAACCCACTGATATGGTAACCTAACTAAGTATGATGTAATCATTGTGTTGTAAAATTATTCAATGGGCAATGAGAACAGTTTTGTAACCATGACACGTTTGTTATTTTTCTCCTGGAAAAACTCCTAGACTTGGTGAGGATGAAAACCCTGTCAAACTGCAACAAGGTAGTAATGTACTTGTTCAAATAAATAGTATTTTAAAGACAGCCTAAGAGGCGGATATCCCATATACACAAAAAGGACTGAGCTAGCTTTTTGCAGGTTTGACTTGTGTAATCCTGCTCTACGCCACTGTAGTCCTTCTTAAAAGGAATTATTACCTGGTGAATTCTGTTTGATCATTCAGTATGGAAAACCCAATCCACGTATAAAAATGAAAATACAAAAAATGATTACAGTGTAGGATGTTTCACGAGGATCAGGAAAGGGGGCACAGTACTGTTCACTAGACTGCAGGTAGCTGTACTGATATTGTAGCACTCAAGGGCCAATGTGTCAAACCAGTGACCTTAAGCACCACATCAGGACACACTACCCACTGCTTCAAATAGGCAAATTCCATCTGGATGTGTGAGTAGTTGCCTTACCATGGTCACTACATTCTGTTGTTCACTATCAAACCTTAGTGAGCGCTGAAATTCCATGTTTAAAAGTGAGTCGTTTTGATGACACGGGGCACAAATTGGTACCTACGTGACAGTACGCGGTTCACGTGGGCCCGTTCGGGATCACCAGCGCCACATTCGCAGCCTGTGGGCAATGGGTGTGGCCTACGTATATTATTACCATAAGGGAAACCGATGGCCGTGGTCGTGGCGTGGTCGTGGCGTACATGATCAGCAGTGTCATGGCGTACATTGTCTGATGGCTATAATCACACCGGTTACAGAGGGTGCAGATATTTGGATCCTGATCTGATTCCGATCACAGTTTATGGGGTATCTTGAAGGGATTTAAGAGTTGGATTCCTCAGGTCACATGGTCCAATGACGTGGTGCCGTGGCTCAGGGATTGAGTCAGACAGAGATGCATAGACTGATGGGTACAGGACACACTGAATTCTCTACTTGTCCATGCTTCTCATGCACCACTGACACACAGCAGTGCCTACCTTACTAGTGGCTTCACCTTAATTTTATACTTCAACCATTCTGTAAGACATTCTGTGTCACAGAGTGAGCGTGGACTTCTGCACACCGACCTATTCAAGGTCAAGAAGTGGTTAAGACGATGTTTGCAGCCACTCCGCAAAGAATGTATTTAATGCATGAAAGATATACGCTGCAGGCAAGACAAAACTATTACAATGTTTACTGTACACAGCAATTAGACTGCTTTCCACTTGAAACATGCGCTCCCTCACCAGTGTGTTGTGTGTGTTTGAGTGTTTGTGTGTGTGTGGGTGTGTGTGTGTCTGAGGGCATGCCGAAACATCCCGTTTGGCCCACGAGGTGAACGTTGCCTTTGAAAGGACCTCTCATGCTAGCCCACAACCCCCTCTCCTCCTATTCCATATTAACATCCTTAGCCTTAGGTCTTGGCTCTGCTAATCTGTTTTAGGTATTTGATCTCAAAAGAAATGATGACATTGAGTTTGAATGGGTCATTGCAGAAGCAGCCACAGCCCCAGTCTGGTGGAAAAGAGTCAAGTGGAGGCCAAGCACCTGGGTTACTTCAACTTTATTACTTTACTGAGTCAGCAGTAGAGGTAGACCTGGATTACCCATCCTTGAGCTATAAGAAGCAGACATTTTTGTCCTTTACTGCGCTATCGGGCTCCCTCTTTATGAAATGGTTCAGGAAAATGAAACAACAACACATTTTTGGATACACATTTTGATAACAACGCTGCATGTAGTGCTTCCAAATGTGAAATTGATCTAGCTCTGTGGTGAACCAATCATGAAAACAATTTTTAAATGATTTACTGTTCTACATACGATGAAAAACGGTAGGATTTTATTACATAACATTACTAAGCAGAAGAGTGGAGGATGGCCTTGGTTACTTAAATGTGATACAATTCATTTTGAGAGAACCAAAAAAAAACTTTTAGAAACAAACATCCCTAGAGTAAGGGGTAGGACGTGCTTTATGAAAGGAGCATTGTGAGCCAAGGGTTTTACTTTATGCTCCATGGCCAATTGACTTCTCTTCCCATTAATCAAATGCACTGTTTACCTAATCTTTCTTAGCATTTGAAAACCATTAAAACTAAGGGGATTAGCCTAGCTTTTCTGAGGGTGTACTTTTACAATACTTCAGGTAAAGCTGTCTTTCTCCCTTGCTTTCAACCCATCCTTCTCCCTTACACCCTGCCCCTCCCTCCCTCGGTCTCGCTTTCACCCCTTCCTTCTCCCTCACACCCTGCCCTTCCTCTCCCCCCTCACACCTTCCCCTCCCCTCCCCTCTCTCCTTTCTCTTCTCTCCCTTCTCTTCCAAGGGATTTATTTCTGCATGAATTACACTTTTTAAAATGCACTTGTCTGATCTCCGTACCTTCCCTCTGAATAAATAAAGTTGAATCGTCTGACTAAAGCAGATTAAGAAAATGATAAAGTGGACCTACACTGGATCGAAATACCCTGCTCATTGCATACCAGACAGATCGTTAAGTGTATTCCAATGGGAGGACTGTTGGACTGGATTTGCATGTGGGAGTATCAATTGCAGCCGGCTGTGCACTGTGTCCTGTCTTAAGTATTTCTTCAACATGAAACGTCCTCGCCTTACGAATAAACAATCATTCAAGTGTGTCCTTACAGAGTTTCTATTCTGTATCGAGTCGTGTAGCGACGTTCATGTCCAGTTCTCGACTCCCGTTGAACATCAATGGGTGTGTTCTGTTTCTGGTGCCAATAAATGATGACTGTATTGTGTGAACGCCAGATGTATTTAACATGCCCCTGCTTGACTACCTCAATCCAATCCAATGCTCATGAGAAGTTCCTTTACATACGCACACGGTGTGGTTGGACTGATTACAAAACAAACTGTAATCTGTTACACTGCTAGCAATGATGCTGTAATCCAATACTTTTGAAGGACCAGATGATTACTTCTTGTATTACTTTTACATCCCATTAAGGATGTGTGTATGAAAAATGGCGGACACACGTTTGATAAGGCTTCTACAATGGTTCTACGTTACTGCCATGAATTGTCTTGTTAACAAGTCATCCCTGTTTACCAATGATAATGTTTGTTTGTTACTAAATTATTTTCCGATTGGATAAACAAAATACCTTTGCAGTGGAATGTTTGTTTGCCATTTGCTAATTTGCTACATTGCAGAAAGTAGTAGAAATCACTACATCATAAAAAAGGGTGATATATTGAAATAAAAATTGGAGAAATCTGTATTGATAGTGATTTCTCCTTTGATTTCTGTAATCGAGGATTAGGTTCATATTCTGACCTCTATATGAGTCACCTTGAAGTGGCTGTTTCTGAAGAGCTGCTGCAAATGTTTTCCTGTGTTCAGAGGGCCAGCTGTATCTTTTTTTGTATGTTAAGGTAGATTTGGTTTAGGGCCCAGAAGCAAGATCTGTTTGGGGCTGTTGAGCTCAAGGCATAGAAAATAGGAGATCCCCTACTTGCAAAGGAAATAGGTGGCTCCTGTCTTGACAGAAACTATTCTAATTTCTGCAATTAGACACATTTAGAAATGTTATGTAACATTTAATGGGCGGCATGGTGGTGCAGTGGTTAGCTCCGTCGCCTCACAGCAAGAAGGTCGTGGGTTCACATCCCCGGTTGCCCCGGCCTTTCTGTTTGGAGTTTGCATGCTTTCCCAGTGTCTGCGTGGGTTCTCTCTGGGTGCTCCGGCTTCTTCCCACCATCCAAAGGGCATGCGGACTAAGTTAATTGGTGACACTACGTTGTCCTTAGGTGTGGATGTGAGTGTGACTGGTTGTCTATGTGTGGCCCTGCGATGAACTGGCGGCCTGTCCTGGGTGTCCCCTGCCTTTTGCCCGATGTCAGCTGGGATTGGCTCCAGCCCCCTGCGACCCTGTACGTCAATTCACAGTGTAGTCAATTCTGGTCAACACTAGTCAGCCTAAAACCCCAAATAGCAAGCAACCACAAGAAATTGTTGCTCAGTGGCTAGCAAAGCTCCCTAGTAGAGTGGGAATCCTGCGCTTTTATTGACAGTTAAGTGAATCACTCTTTTGATATCTCAAATATTTGTGGATTAGTGAGCAGGGTTTCGGTTGGAATTCACAAACATTATTTTATTACACTGAAACAGATGAATTTATTTAGAAAAATGTCATCTTTGTATTATTATAATTCCTAATAAAGGAAAGTATTCAATAATGATCTGACAGTCATCAGATATTGTTACTTATTAGAGTGGACAGATAACTAGTAACTGTAAATGAGTTTCATTTTAAAGGGAACCTACCCAACTGACGAAGGTCCTAATGTTTCAATATATCTAAATACTTTAGGAGGATAGGTTACATGACATGTAATTATTATATCTAAATGACATCCATCAATGAATCAATATGATTATAAATAAATATTTATTTATTTATTTATTTGGTAATGATTTACTCTTCATAAGATTGATTCAACATTTCATGAAAATTTTAAAAGAAGTTACTTTAAAAGATTAAAGGTTACATTAAAATATATTGTGATAGTTATGGCTGCTCACAAAATTATTCTGCTGTAATAATGTGTGAATAAACAACTATTTTGACTGCGTTTCCATCGAATATACATTAAACATCTGTAAGCGTCTGTGTTTTAAAACAGATAAGACCTCATATCTAAAGTGCAGTCATGTCACGGTATGCTAGAGCTGATATATAGGAAGGCCTGAGCTTTAGTGGAGGCATCATTAAAAAAGGGTCATCATTATAGCTGTTATCAAAAGTTTATGAGTAAGCCAATAGCCGAAACAAGTTTTGAAATAAATTCTGACACGATATTCAAGCTTGTTTGTAACCCGATACTTACCTCCTCTCTGAGGTCTTGGTGCACGAACGTCCCCTCAGGGTTGAATCCTCCATGTCAAATTCATGAATCCGACTGTGTAGTTTTGTATTATATCATCAATATTGTGTAACTCATTTAAGGGGCATATCTTGGAGGTCCCTTAGGTGTTTTCTATCATGTTTGAGAGATTTCTAAGATGGTGAGATTTGTTTCAAACGTATTTGCCAATAGGAACGTGGGAATAGGCTTTCCGTGCTGAACAATGTGCTCTAGTATTTCAGAATGTGTACTGATGAAAAATAAATGTGGTAATGTTTTGTTTCACAAATCCTCCTTATTGAACCAATCAAGCAACAAGTTGTTTTGCGTGTAGTTGTGGATATCTTTGTTTGCTAGAACTATTGAATGTCTTTCAGTGATGTTCCAATAAGGAGTTGTATTGATTTAATGGAAAGTTGTTAATGTTTTTTCATATAAAAAGGCTACAACTCTGGAAAGGCTCTGTGCTCTGGCAAAGCCTGGCCACTAAGGCGGCTTTTTCGAACATTCTCTGTTTTAGTGTGTTTTGATCCTCAGTAGATAGCTTGCTATCTTTACCCAAAGTTAGTTGCTTCTCATCAAGATTGGCATCAGATTAAGAGCTATTTTTATTAACTTTAATATGGTGGTACTGAACCATACATATTTAAACCATCGTTTTTCAAATTTCAGAGTAAGGGAGCTATGGTGGGAAACTTAAATATGTACACTTTTCTCCAACCCCATTAGTTAGAAAAGACAAAGATGACTGTTGCAGGTTGAAAAAAAATGTAATAAATTGATTTGTGCCTTGCTATTAAGCAACTACCACATACCTTGAATGTATCTCAGCTGAGTAAACACTGTGAAAGAGCACTTGTTTTGGGGCTAGCTTGATTTACTGTACCAAACAAGACACAGAACGCCACAGGGGAGTGAGGAACGTTATTTCAAAAAGTTATTTGTGCCAGTATATCTGTATCTACTTTGGCAAAGAATACTGGAACTGAAACAGACAAACCATGGAGGAAGTGGATACTGCAGGATTCCACTGTGAAATTGAAATGTTCAAGATTAGGTTGAGGAGAAGTTGGATTTTCAGGATGCAAATGTACTAGTGCTAACATGACAAATAAGCGATCATTTCTAATTAATGAATAAATTTACTGATCTACAGTGAAATTGTCCCACGTTGCAATGTATTTGGTCAAACCGGTCTATAACACATGATGGAGGGGCTTTGTATAAATACATGTTGGGTGAATTCATATCATTTTCCCATTTATAAAGGGTTTAGTTAGTTTGCCCTGCTGTTATCCAGTCTGACCTATAATATAAACATGTTTAGAAATGAATGACATGGTCAAGGTGAAGAATGTTCTGTTTCGCCATTCATAAACATGCCTCACTTAGGGAATAGAAAGTCTTTTAAGATGTTGTTACGAAAAAATACAACTCAAAGCCCAACAGAAAAAAGGGAAAAGAAATGTTGTGAAGCTTTTCAAAGCTTTTCATTGAGCTGCCACCGAACGTAGCAGATATAAGAAATCTGTATAATTTCTGATGCATACGTTACACACGTTTACTTATAATGGCTAGACTGAAGATTTATTTTTATAATATAGACTTAAACCACAGACCCCAAGTTCGGAATTATTTAATGTCCAGATAAAATGATACTTGCCCATTATTCTTGGAAATCTGTCAATCACTGGGCCTTTGGTTAGTGAGAGAGGCGGGAGGGACTAAAAAGGAAGTGATGAAAATGAATAACATCTCTTTCAGGTAATTTCTGAGTTGCCAGGGAGTTGACTGTACATTTAGATGAAAGGGCAGTGGTTTAATTGTAAATGATAACCCGCTGACTGAGGG
The DNA here is from genome assembly GCA_016801105.1 of Esox niger. NCBI lineage: Eukaryota > Metazoa > Chordata > Actinopteri > Esociformes > Esocidae > Esox > Esox niger. Next base: position 81,027 of record JACXGJ010000548.1, on the reverse strand, counting down.
GATCTGTCTACCCACAAGCCCCGGCTGTCTATCTGCCAGTACTGCAACAGTATCCACAGGGAGATTGGCAGATAGAAGCATGCTGTCAACGGCCCTGGCCCAGGGTTGCTCCTACACAAGACTGCCACTTGTGTTCAACCCAGACCATGGCTACTGGTTAAGAGGAACCACACTCATACGCTCATAGACCTATAAAAACACACAAGATAACACTGGCAACCTTGGTCTGAGCGATGGCTCTTTATTTGTAGGTCTAACCAATAAACAGTCGAGGGCCATGTTGATGGTCTTTGGAACCAGCACTCACCTGTCGCTTGTTGAATTTTTGATTGTTTGGCACTGTCTCTTATGTTAATTGGAAGTTGATGGTCATCGCCAAAGGGAAAGGTCATTGTATAAAAAAACGAAATCAGTCTGTAATGCTTTAAATTAAGTTGCCAGTAATTGCTATGTATCTAAGTACTGTTGTAAAATCATTCAAGAACATTGCAATGCATTACATTGTGTGAATACTCAGTTGAAAGTTGGTTACTTTCTTACTATGTAACTTTCATATATTATATCAATATAATTTGATGTTACAGTAATTTACTCCTGATGCACTCTGTCGATTGCTAGTAAAGCAAGGTCTGGGAATGGGTTGGTTCACTAAAATTTAGGCCACCATAGAATCTTCCACATGCAATTCCCTAGCTGACATTTGGTTCATCAATGGCTTTCTTTTTGCCACTCTCCCATGAAGGCGACTTTATTTGTAGTATGGACAGTGTCTCCTAGCACAGCCATGGAAGGCTGTTACTCTTATAAAGTTGCCATAGGCATCTTGGTGGCCTGCCTGGCACTCGCCCGGATAAATAAAGATATTTTTTGGGCATTTATGCTTTTTTGAGAGAAACAGTAGGGAACAATAAAGTAAGTCCTTGCTGAAAGAATTGTGGATCTGATTCAAGCCCGTGCTTCAGCAGTACTGTTCATGTGTACCAGAGGCAGTCGTTTAGACGTCTGACCCACCAATCGTCAACATATTTGATGTAATCAGCTGTTATGATTGGATGGCCATTCTTTCCCCTGTTTATATCATGACTACTGTTGTTCACAAATATATTTGGGATCCTCTAAAAGGGCCACTATACAAATACAGTGTGGGGCTTGTATAGAATACTGTAATAAGTGATAGAAATGTCCATTGGTTCATTTTACATAACATATTCCAATTATGTGTGGGGTTTGCGTGCATGTGTGTCAGCAGGCAGGCAGGAGGAGATAAGAGCTCCTGGAGTCCAATGTACGCAGGTCATCAGAGCAGTTCAACATGATCCGGGACATCAAAGCCACTTAAATATTTTTCATTCTTGGGGCTGCAATAAGCAGCACATTATGACAGACGCACAAAAGAGCCACAGTTTCCTCTTGGCCCCTGTGCTAGTGTTGACATGAATACAAATTAACTTATCACCCCTTTTTAAAGTCCAGACGGCTGTCAGACAACCCCCACTGACAGCAAGAGTGGGTGGGTTGCTCCAGGGGGCTGTTTCTCATGGAGAACGGGACATCAATGCAATATTTAATTCATACAAAGTAAATCAGATTTAGTTGTCTTGTGCCAGTAGAAAATCGACTCCCCCTTGGATGTCTTTCACATTTTGTCATGTCAGTGCAGAGTTTCTTGCAATTAAAACAGGATTTTCTCACTTATCTGCACACCATACACCACTTAATTGTTGTCAAATATACTTTCCAATTTAATTTAAGGATATTTTATTATTACCAACCAACTCAGGTGGGACCAGTTTTCTTAAAAATCAAATACCAACTAATTTGCATGCACCAGTGCTAAATTGATTTAATTCATGTTATTTCAGGACCATGTAGTTTTGATAGGTTCCCTCTGTTGGTTTATCATTGCTTCTGTTAATGAACACTATCCCTTACTCTCACGGCGACATCATGTTATGGGATGTTGTCATCGTCAGGGATCAGGGTTGTCCGGATAGAAGGAAATGTTAATAGAGCAATGTCCTTGAGGAAAACCTGCTGCCCTCTGCAAGAAAGCTGAAACTGAGATAGTAGCTCACCTTTCAGCATGACAACAATCCCAAGCTTTATATGCATTTCTTTCTTCAGAATTTTAATTGGAATGTATAGGTTCATTTCACATTACAAAAAAGTCCACTTATGCATGGACTATGATTTTCCATTATTTAAATGAAAAATAATCTAATTTAAATGGATGAAACTCTAAGGCACGGGATCAAGACTTTCTACAGTCACTGTGTTGCTAGCAAATTAGGTATGTAGAACATGTGAATTGCAAGGATTCAGTGACATGGTGGGTTTAAGAAAATGCACATTAGCTATTCTTAAGAAAAGTTAAAGAACATATAACGTTCCCTCTAGCATCTATACGGGGAGAACAGAAACAGGTAGCAGGTGACTAGATAGCAGGTGATTAGATAACAACTAACTTGGAATTTCAGCAAGTGTTATACAGTATCTGTCTTTAATAATTCAAATGTTTATACCCTATTCTTGCCCATAAGCAAAATAAATATTTCTGTGTCATGCTAGTGATGCTGGACATAGTTTCTACAGTATAGGTAGCTTATTAGCTAGGTAGGATGCCTAGCTTTTCTATCGTGGAGAAATATGGCTAACCTATATTATTCTTGTATTTATTAATATTTTCTCTAGAGCTTTGTCCTAGATTCTGTTTGGTCATGCAATAAAAGCTGGGAGTTGCATGTGGGGGTGTGAATATACAGACAATCACAAACCATTTAGGAAGTACTCCAAATCTTTCCTCAATGCACCTCATAAAATAATTAGGATAGGTCTGCTTTTTCAGGATTTAAATATTACAGATGTCCCTTTAAATATGAAATCACTTTTTTACCTTAAAGTTTTTCTTAGATTTCCAAGAATCACTGGGATTGGAATACCTCATCTGCTTCTCTCAACGTGCGCTTCCATAACCCATTTGGCAGCACGTGACATGATCAAATCTTAGGGTGTGTTCCATCCTAAATCACTCCCCCTGCATGAAACTTAAGAGGATCCAGTTTTAAAGGGGAGTTCTCCACATCAGAATGCCACCATTTAATTATGACACACAGGAAATTACCCTCAGAATAGGACTGGTGCTGATAAGAGGGCAGAGCCCCAGGGATGACAGCTCCAGAAACCTGAGACAACTTATTACTGGAGAGAGGGCCCAGCAGTCTGGGCGCCTTGCAATCTGATTGGACTGTCATCCCCAGATCATAATTAATATATTCATTAAATGAATGACTGAAAACGAAATCTCAACATCAATGCTCTTGTCACTGAGGCTAGCCCTGCCTGGCTAAAACAGTGGCCAAATTCATAGGCGGCTTGTTTCGCTTGTCGCTAATAAGGGTGCTGTCAGTTTAATGGGCTTGGGACGGGGGAAAGTGGAGCGCTTCTTTGGAAGGCCATGACAGACAAATTGCCTCCACTGGTGCAAAATAAAACAGAATTCAAAAGTAAGAAAATAAGTTAGCTTCTGAGACAATCACAACCACAGCCCACGATTCAACTGTTGCACGTTACTGGTTTATTTGTCATGGTTGGACCATCTCTCTGTTTCTGTGTAATTACACATCCAATATATAGTATGCCTGAGAACCACTGACTACCAATTTTAACAGAACAGCCTGCACAAAGGTATTGTCCTCTCCCAGGTGGCATTCACAGTTGAGTAGTCCCCCATTGGCTGAGGGCAATGCTTTGCTGCCTTTTCTGTCAAAGGCCAGCAATATCATTACTGCTGGCTTGTCTTTGAAGCTAAGCATCGTCGGCCCTGATCGGGCCCTGGATTGTAGATCGGATACAGCTAGAACTGATTCTGGAAAGCCAGCAGAAGGCAACTCTGATCTATATATCAAATCACAATTCTCCAGGGCAGTGAAGGGGACATTGCCCTGCGTAGAATTTAGATGCACTCTCTCCGTGTGGTCACTACAATTCCCCGGCACGAATTGTAAAAGTACGGGTGTCCAGGCTAAATGTCCAATCTGGCCAAGCTTCTACACATTATCATTGAAATGTTAAAGTTGCATGAATAGGTTGTGGTAATACCTAATATAATAGCAACAGTTCTCCGTGTTAACTTTCAAAGTTAGCCATCTGTGCGGTATTTGCTTCCTTGCAAGTGTCTTTATAATCTGCCTCAGTATTTATTTGTACTGTTCAACCAATTTGTTTTTGAATAATCAATCCTTCTTTACATTCGTAGAGTATATACCGATACAGTGGTTGCCCCATTAAATTATCCTTACAGTATATCGTATAATGCTAATTTGTGTACTGTAAAAGCACCAATTCTATTATTTATCTAACACCTAGAAGTTAATAGATATGCAAGCACTATCCGTGAAGTTGATTGTTTTAAGACTTATTCTGATCTAAAATATGGCAGTCAATTGAGGCTTTTCATTTACACTAAAAAGTGTATGGCCTTTAAATAACTCTTGTATTTTTGCATATAGAATTTTTGTCATTTAATATTTGTATTCTGGTTATTTGTAGAATTACAAAAGTATCCCAAAATATTTGATTAGTTATTGTACCAATTTGCCAATCGATGCCATTCTTTATGTGACTTTGAAAAAAGTCCCTGTTCCTTAGCCACTTAATGTGGTACCAGGTGACTTGGAGGGGACCTTCATGTGCTTCATGGCCGCTCACTACTTCAACCCTCTCAAGTCTTGGTTAATTCCATCATGCAGTCACATGGTCTCTCCTATTATTTCTGGATGACACTCAACTACTTTTTCTCTTCATTCCTTCTGACACCCAGTGGATGATACACATTTCTGCATGCATCTCTTCTGTAGACATCTGTTCTTGAATATCAGACCGTCAAATTTACGCTCAACCTCAACAAAACAGATTTGCTTTTCCTCCAGGGGAAGGGCCACCCAGCATTTGCCCACTCAAGTTGGTTACGACAACAAACTGCAGTCAGGTCGAGACCCCAATGAGGACGACGAGCATGCAGATGACAGTTCCAGTTAATTATTTGGTTATGCAAACGGTTTGTTGCAGCAGCTGTCCAGGTGGCCGGTCTTAGACGATCTTGGAGGTGCAGATGCAGGATGTGGAGGTCTTGAGCTGGTGTGGTTACACGTGGTCTGCGGTTGTGAGGACGGTTGGATGTCCTGCCAAATTTTCTGAAACGCCTTTGGAGACGGCTTATGGTAGAGACATCAACATTCAATTCACGGGCAACAGCCCTGGTGGAAAATCCTGCAGTCAGCATGCTCCCTCAACATTTTTTGTGGAATTGTGCTGTGTGATGGAACTGTATATTTTCAAGTGGCCTTTTATTGTGGCCAGCCTAAGGCACACCTGTGCAATACTCATGCTGTCTGATCAGCATCTTGATATCCAACACCTGTGAGGTAGATGGATTATCTGGGCAAAGGAGAAGTGCTCATGATGAATGGGGGAAAAAACAAGTGTTGCATTTATTATTTTGTTCAGTGTACTTCTTGGGCATCAGTACCGTATGTAGGGTATTACAGTACCCGGATGAACACCAACAAATCAGAACAGACCACTAAAATCATTCCAATCCTAAAGAAGTCTGAAACAATTGAACGGTTCATAGATCGGTCTTTAGGACCATGTAGACTGGCTCAGAGCAGACCCCAGTAGTAGGGAGCATTGGGTGAGCTGCACAACTTTCCTCTTAAAACAGTGAAGACTGCCGAGGTGACTTGGACAGTAGGATACAGCTGTTTAGTTATAAACCACTAGAGTTTCTAGTCCAATTCCGAGCTTGGGTGAAATGGATTAGCCAGTGGTTACCAAACTTTTTCCAGTCACATTCCCCTTTAAAGATGAGAACAGCGTTACGACTGGCCAGGTGAACTGGCTTGCTTAAGATTCAGAGAAACTTTCTTTAATTCATAGACACCCTAACGTGCAATAGAATGAGAATGGGTTTAAGGGAAACATCATTCTCCAGTTTTAACCCTACTAACATATTTCAATATTTAATTTGATATTATTACCATGGCTCCTTTAACTGTCAAGATATAGACAAATACATCCATTACAAATTTCACTTGTTTTTGGAAAAATTTGGTATAAATGAACTGACAGATTAGATGGACTGTGCATTAGAGTGGGTGGAGTAAGCTAGCCTGCATGGATGCAGCAAAGTGTGCATCCACCAAAGGTCACTATCAGAACTGAAGGATTACCGTTGGAATGAAGGTCAGTTGTTATTTCTTATAGTGACTGTATGACGATAAAGAATACAGTATTTTCAACAGTACTGATCCTCTTCCCCTACCCTCCTCTCCAGAACAGGTGGCAACAAACAGTAGAGCTAGCTTTTTTTGGGAATTCCAGAGGTAAAACCAGGAAGGGGGAGCCGAATTGTAAAGGTAACATTATCACCCTTAAAGTAGTCACAGGAGTATCGTTTTCTTTAAGCTGAGCTGAGCGCGGCAGAAGATTAAGACGCGGATTACTGAACATGTACTTCACGTCACACTGTGAATGGCATGTGTTTACCGTCTGGAAGCGGACATCCTTCTCCAGTGAGCTCTGCCATACCTCTGGATTATCCATACTTTCCCATCTCGAAATCATGAATTTTTTCTTCTTTAAAGTTATTTAGTTGTGATAGTTCTTCCCCATTGAAAATAACCTGTATTTGATGATTTTGATTTAAAATCCAAGATGATGATGTTTTATCTTTTGAATCTCTCAACACAAATACAAAAGCACTACGATCCACTTTAAAACTTGCACTTGACCACTGACCTTGGGAATGAGTCAGTAGGTCAGGCCAGCTCGAACTCCGACCCACAGTGCTGCTTGACCACTCTCAGGATGAATGCTTGGACAAAGGAGACAAAGAGAGGCCAGCATGGGTTGTTGCTACATACCATGCTGGTATGTAGCAACTGATTGATGGACAGATCCAAACAACAAATCTAATCATATTCCAAATCTGAGTATGCAGCATTTTGTAAAAAAATTCTTGCGATACATCTGTTCGGTTTCGTGTGCAATGGTGGGCAATTATTTCCATATGAAATAAAAAGAAATACGTATTTATTTGAAGTAATTTCTATACTGTAATATTGCCAACAGACAAGGCAGTTTCATCAATACTGATTCCAGTCCTAAAATGAATCTCCACCCAAACACATATTTTGATAGTTGATCTGTGTAAAATATAAGTTGTTTCTCTATTTACAAAGAAGGAAGTATCTGACGGACGAGAAACCGAAAAAAGGTCCGTACGGCCTGTAGAATCAATAGTAACGTGCTTGGAGACATGTTTCCAATTTGTTCACAACTTGTTACCACATACACACATTAGCATTTAATCTAATACGAAAGACCGCCAATGTCAGATGTCAACCATCACTGTACGTTGTTTCCTCTGGGGTCTTGCCCCCTGCCCCCTCAGCTTCTGTGACTGAGCGTGTGAGCTGAGCAGGTGCACTCCGGTACACGGTTACACAGATACCTCCCGCCTGTCTGCATATTGTTACCTATTTAGCTCTATGTTCCGCTGGGGCATCAGTATGTGTTTCCTGTATTCAAAAAGGCCTTTGAGATCAACCTTGTGAAACACAGGCATCCTTCCTTTCCACCCTTAACTGACCCCTCGTTGCAATGAAATACACCACTTCTCTCTAACCTGGGGAAGGGGGGAGTACGACGAGGAGTGTGGGGGAGGGGGGGGTATAGACACAGCCCTACAGGCTCTCTTTCAGGGCCGTAGTTTATAGAGAAGCCGGTCGGCTGTAACACCGCGTTTCGCCCCCCTGAGCGCGCACAAGACTCCCATTCATGCCCCCTCCCCGTCCTCCCCCCGAAGACTTCGTTCTCCCCCCACCTCCTCCCCCTTCCTCTCTTCTACCCCAGCTGAGGCAATGCAACTCGGGCCACAAGCAAGGACCTTTAATCTAACAGAATGTAGCAGCACCTGAACTACTTAACCGCTGTGCTTGTTCGAGGGGGTGGGCTAGGAAGCTAAGGTAACCGATGTGTAACAAAAAGCCCCGAACTTTATCCTTGGCCGGGATGAGCACATATCCTTTCTGTTGTTCCCAACAAAGGCCAGCCGGCACAAATGGTCCGCTATCTGTGTCACCGGGAAGTGGAGAGCAATTTGTTTCTATTAAACAGGACAGTCCCCCCTCCTGATTCCGTTTTTTTCTGTCTTTTTAGGTAACTTGTACCAGTCATGGCCTATCTTGTGAGCTCCTTTCGACAAGAGCCATTGTGGTCCTTGATAGAACAAATCTCTGTGTTTTAGGCCCGGTGATTATGACTCTCTGAGTTATTAGGGTTATAACATGCAGGCATGGACACGTCACACAAACACACACAATATACTATTTGCTGAAGAAAACTTGAATGTGACATTCATTGTGGGGTCACGAAAACACATGGCACCTCCTTTATGACCCTCCCAACACCCCGTCATTCATCACCAGCATCACACCTCCATACAGCTACCCTGAACAACCCTCTCACCCCAACCATAAGCCATCTCCCTGGACTGCTTGACCCCTCAGATTTATCTCGGTCCCTATGAGGCAGAAATGCAGTGGCACACCACTGTAACTCACATACATTGCTCTCCATACTATATGGCCTCATTCACACATTGTGACATAAACAAGAAGGCTTCTTTCACAAGAGGGATTTTCTCTTTTTTATCTAAACCTCAGTCTCAGCCATTCCATTAAGACTTTTTTAATATGATTGTTATTGAGTGTGAATGTTTATAATTTATAATAATGGAAAGTAGGGCTTGGCAACTATATTTAGCAGTAGGCTATTTTTTGTTGGAGCAGATGGTCTGGGGCTGGTGAACGGTTGTTATAATTCAGGCCCTGCACATTGACAACCAAAACAATAAAACATATTTTTTCAACAGGATCTCATGTGGGAATACTTGGTAATAGTTAAATGAAAGAACATTTTAGCTGAAGTCCTTGTGATTTTACTGTGTTTTTTGATTATTTCACCACACAAGTAAATGATCAGGTTCATTTAACAATAATGTCTTATTTCAATCGAAAACTGTTTTTGTATAGCGTAGGTGATAGTCCTCACCAGGATCGTTAACTGTGTCTGTATGGTGACATAAGTAGCTCAAATATGTCAAACTTGATATTTGCATAATTCCTGTATGATGCAGTATTTAGATAAAGAAAACACATCTCTCTTGTCAAATCTCAACAGAAACCAAATAGAGAAGCAGTTCCATCAAGAAATTATGTCAGTCAATTTCTCTCGAAAAATACAAAACAGTCTCTTAATCTCCTCACTCTCCCTCCCTCTCATGTCATGTATCATCTATTCCTATCTCCCTTTTCCTATTCTCTCATGCAGTTAATTAGCCACTGGTCACATATGCTTCAATTCATTTAGCTAAATGAGTAGTTCTAAAAGGTGGAGGGAAGACATGCCCCGCCCCCGGCCCCGCCCCCGGCCCCTGCCCCTGCCCCCCTACCCTAACCACTACCTCCTCCCTTTGTATAGATGCTGAGAGACCCCATCTGGGGTCTTTTGGAGGCGTGAAATGCACTGTAATTATTAGTAATAATCACACACCATCAGAAACTGATCCTAGAGCTGTAATTACATGATAAATGTCTGCCTAACACATGCCCCCTATTTAGCAGCACCCTGGAGACTGGAAATAATAGACAGCTAACACGGATCCGCAGAAAAGGCCTTTCATTGCTGGCCGGGTCTTTTGTCTACGTGCCAATACACCCCTGCCTCCGTTTGGCAACAACACAGACCCCGATCAATCCCCACTCTCCCCTTCACGCCCCACCTCCCCAAAGTAGACATCAGCGTCAATTACTGCTGCCACAGTGCTAATAGAACAAAACACTTTCGTATGGAAGGAAAAATATTTATATTCACTCATTTCAACTAATGTAGCAAAATGTTAACCAGATTCCCGTTTTTGCCCTGTTGACTATGTTTTCCTGTTTTCTCATTAAATGTTTATTGAAAGAAATGCACATAGCATTTTAGACTGTTTTTACCGGGTGCCTGTCAACTAAGCTTGGCCTGTTTAACACGTTATAATCTTGTTGTAATTTTATCCATGTTGTAATTTTATCCATGAAACACATGAAACTGAAATGTATAAAGCTGGTGGCATGAGGGATGTTTCTATCCTTCTTCCACTGAGGTTCTTTTCTAAATGGTACAAGGAATTAAGGCATTTCTACACAAATACACTTTATAAAATGTCTTCCCTTTAAAGGCTAATTAGAATGACCTGTAACTTAATTAATTCTGTTATTTACCACTCCCTGTGATTTGACTTTGCTGTGGCACGCGGCTGATGCCACAGTATAATTGATATGTCTTAGATGCATGAAAAAAGAAGTGAATTCTCACCATACGTAGTTACACCGATGTGAATAATAAAGTATAACTGATAGCCTATTGCTTTGCAGTTTTAATGCAAATAAGGACTACATGAGAATATGATGGTTAATATGTTCTGTTATTTACCCTCATACTTGTTTTTTTGCATTTAACAATGAATTGCTTTATACTGAACAACAAGGCAATGAGCAGATGTTGATTTCTACACGTCGAGCACCTCCACATCAGATATGCATGCAAAAGAGTATGTTTTTATCTTAATGCTGACACCAAATGAGGAATTAATGTTTGTGAAAAGCTCTATTTGCCTGAGATTTGCCTATTCAACTTCAAACAATGACCGAGTCGTCTCAATATCATATGCTGTCCAGGCGGCAGAGTGCTTTCCGTCGGTTAAGCAAATTTGATTTCTGCCGTACGCTCACCTTGTGAGAATAACAACAGTGAACTGTTTCATAGCATGTTTTTATCAATTAATTATTAATTAGCCTACCCATCCAACGTCCTGTTAGTCATTTACTGAAAGTGCAGAGACAGTTACTTTTTTGGGAAGCCCTTTCTGTCCCCCTTGCAGACAAAATGACAGTTGAAATTAAAGATTCAAAGAAAGAAGACGGTGCCACTCAGTCAAACATATCAATTTCTAGACCAGAGGTGCTAGTAATGAGTGGAGCTTGAGGCTAGAAGGCCAAAATAAGTTCTTCAGTTTGCCTGTAGGTGGCAACAGTTGACCTTTTCTTTATTATTTGCTATCTAAAGCAGAAGGGACGTCTGTTATGGCACAGAAACATATGCAGCATGGCTGACGAGGGCATTCCCACACATGGCACTTAGTCTCTGGAATAATCCACTTGCCTGTACATGTCCAAGAGGCACCTTTAACTTATTTGTATATATAACACCTTTAAACCTCTAAATTGATGTTACCATTTTTTGTTTTCTTTGTTATCTCTACAGTTAAAACCTCAAACTGATTATTTTAGCCTTCCATGAATGATCTCAAATTGTACCTATGTTTACATAAGTTTATTTTTAGTAGACTGTATACACAGTACTGATCAGCATATTTTTGTATTATACAAACAACTACAGGGAACTCTGTTGACCTAAAATACTCTCTGCATAAAAGCAATTAAGCCCATCTTATTTGTGTCAGAGGCCTCTTCAGAATGTCCACACACAAACTGTCTTTTGAGGAAAAATGATTAAAGGGCCTGCCAAACCCAAGCCAAAGTAACGGCACAAAGAATAAAATGGATTTGAAATCACACAATATCACAGACATGTCAGTTATTTCCTAATTGATACAGTATATCCAGTCATTCAGTTGCTAATTGCTCTTAGCAATGCCGTGAATGACAAGGACAAGAATTCCCCCTGGGGACAAGCTGTCAGAAGAGTCGTGTGGACAGGGACTCTTCTCATTAACGCCTGTCCCTACAGTGCAGGGTGAGGAATGCCTGGAGACGTCTGGGTTTTGGAAGTCGGCCGCCAGGAAAGACTATGCATGCATGTATTTGACAATGTGCAGGCCTCTTAGCATCGGCTCTGTCAGTAATGGAGACTTGACCATAAACCGAGCATTCCATTGGGCTAACCCTGAGCAACACAGAGATAAAGGCTTCTGAGGTACTCAGATATTCTGTTTCTTAAGACTGCCACCAGATGAATTTTGCAATTAGAGAGGCACTAGTGCCAGTATAGAATGTGCTGTACTGTAATTATTACCATATACTCATGCATGTCAATAGCATGGACTGAAGTGTTTACAGAATGGGTTTGGATTTTTTTAGAAGGCATGATTGCAAACATCTATTTGATTGTGAAGAAGGTAAAATGTGCTGTGCATGAATGGACTACGCTGTATGCTAGTCCAAACTTGGTGTGTTTTACGTTCTGGGAGAATCATACGCTTTTTCGGCTGTAAACACCTATGTATGATAGCGGGTGCACATTGATTTCATTTATCAAGTACATAAGCACAATGGTACTCGAAATCTAAAAGATGATTGATAAATCAAATCTCGCCATGTGAGCTGTAGATGAAATGAGAATGATAGGCCTCCCCGTTGCATTAGTAAATATGTCATTTGTCTTAATGTAATGCTGCTAGCTAGCCTGGCCCTTTCCGTGACCCATAATTTGCCACTAACAACTGCTGTGGGCTGGATAATGATGGTTTTTCATTAGCGTTAGCAGCTTGGACCAGGATTAGTTTAGCAAGAGGGTCCTTTCTCTAATTGCGTACCATTAAAAATATAGTAGGTAAAGTGCAGAGGAGGCATCTGTGCCCCTTTGCTATCCACTAATAGTAATTGAACAATTCAACTTTAGCAACTCAATTACCTCTTCAAAACAACAGCGCGAGGACTATAGAGGCAGTAATCATGGTAGATATTGTCATTGACATATATGTCTTTTATGTCTATTTATATTGTTGTCGACGTTTAAAACATATTTGATGGGATGGAAGGTATCTGTGATATTTGTTTATTCCAATGAAAGATGGGGCCACAAAACATGACGAGTAAATCAAACATTGCATTTGTTCATTGTAACATGCAAATTGAAAATGTAATCTTTGTTAATAGGCGATTAGGTTCAAACTCCTACTAAATATTTATAGTAAGCTGAATAGTATTACTTAAGTTGAAAAGTATTACTTCTGTCTCATCCTCCTTATAGAATATTTAAATAAACACACAAGGCCAGGCTCTTACACAAACCCACATTCACTCCATGTAGCAAATACACAATGTAATTAAGTGAAATTAAGACTGTGCTCAAATAATATAATGATCAAGTAAATCCTAAACCCCATTAATTAGTAATGTGAGACCCAGAATTCTCCATTTACTCAATGAATCTCTGGCACTGACTCTTTTGTGTCCCACAGTAGGGAGGCTTCACAAAATGTATAACCAGGCATACAATAATGACGCTAAATCTGAAATGAGATTGACTGTGTGTGGTGTGTGTGAGGTGCCATGTGTGGGATGTGTGTGAGGCAGGCCCGGCTGCTGGATGAAATGACTGAGAGGGCATATCTAATTCAAATACCATTTGCAGTATTTATGGGGAAACAAATTTGGGGGGGGGCACCGGCTCTGTCTGGAGGGGCAATGCCCCCTTTTGCCCCCCAGTGTGAGGTGACTGTGTGGGGTGTGTGTGAGGTGACTGTATGATTAGTGTGCGTGTGTCTGTTTGTGCATTAATTGCCGCTCATTTCAAAGTATGGCCTAAGCTAAGGACTATGTGAGGGGAAAATAAGCAATGAACAAGTGTTGGCCAACATCCCTATCTGATGCTCTCAGCTACACACTGAAGACAGATTGAAGAGTATGGAGACGAGAGAGGATTTGAGAGGTGACTTTTCACTTACATTCGTTTTCTTACATTTGTACTCTCTGTCTTATATGGACACACACAAGATGTAGTGTCATGACTTGTCATAACCTGTCATAATGTCATCATAACACCTTTATATATGAATGCAGATACTAATTTCAGCAGCAAAGACTGGTGACTGATAATGCGTCTAGAAGAGAAAGTATATTAAGCTATTCCAGGGGAAAATAAAAGGGATATCATTCTTGACATTGCCACAAAGTGTACTATGCTATTCCAAGTGAAGGGATACAAAGTACTCACAACACCTTAATGAACCATAACTCAACACTTAACATGAATTAATGTGACTGATAAACAGGTGTACGTTTTATTTGACAGAAGGTAGAAGACACTTTGTTCAAGAAATGTACACAGATACAATCACATGTGTGATAATGACACAGATATCAATTGTAAATGTCAAATGTAATTTGCAAAGACGTCACATTCTGCTCATGAAATCTACACCAACCTTCCTAACAGTCCTCTTTTAAGGAGCACAGGGGTTGTTGCACATCGGACATCAACGTCAGCACAATGCTAGATGCTGGTTCAAACCCTTTCCTGAAGCAGTCAAATAACTGTATTTTCTTTAACAAGAAGTCTACTATCATTTGTCCTGATATGTTGTGATAATTCTGTGACAGGTTATGACAGGTTATGACTGTTTTTTCGCTTGTTTTGATATGGCTATTACTGTGCTAAGACACCGTATAGTGTCTGTGGAAATGGAAAGAGTAGACCCACTGGGATTTTATTAGATTTAAGTTCTAATTAATGGCTGAAGATGGCAGGTGTGTGTTTCATTCCACACCAAAGAAAGAGGCCCTGCTGTGAGGGTTCCTTACTACAGGGGCTTGACCTCGAATCCAAAGAGACAAAGAGACCAATCCAGAGATAGGGCCCACTCAGTGTCCACTTCTCACCAGGCTGGAACGATGGACAATATAAATCAGCTTTTTTCATGTTGCAATTAGCACGGGACTGTGCTTGTTCATTCATCTCGTTGCGCTGCTCCCCTATTCACTAGTACATCTGGTCAATACCCACTTGCTCATATTTATGGAAATCATTTGTTGATTAGGAGGACAATCAACAATGTTCACGCTTGTATCATTTTTTTGTATTTATCATTGAATTTTCCTGCTGAGTGAGACCCCTAGGTTTGTGGTTGGGCCAGGTGTTTAGACTTCCACCCCCTTCCAAACACGTTGGTTACAGAAACCTATACTTACTCCAGGAAGAGGATTAAGTGGTATTAAGACTGAAGTAATGTCACTAATACGGGGCTGTGAAGATGAGCCACAAGGGCTTAAGAACGGTCATTCTAGTGCTCATATGTTTTATCCGCCATAGCACAGTTACAAGACAGTGACTTTCTAAGTTGTAGTTATATACCTCTTTGCATGAAAATGACTGTGTATTTCCTTGTGTGAAGCACACATGTAAATGATAACTGATCTAGTTTGTCTTCCAACAATGAACTGTGATGATAACCATCTAGGCATGGCAGCTATCTAATCAGTATATTTCAATACCATTTTCCTAACCACATGATTTCTTCGCTAGAGAATTTTCTCATGGAAACACCTCCAGTGTTATTGGTCGTCCAGGTAAATGCTTGCTGCTTGTTGTTTACAGCGACCATACAGAGCTGTGTTGCTTTGCATCATTTTTAGCCCTTCTAAACAAATGGTGTTTATGTATGCAAAGCCATATACTGTAGCAATGCTGTAAAAGGGATACAGCTTTATACACCAGGAAACTGAGTACTTTCCTCAACATGAAAACCTTTAATGGTTCCTAATCTGGTTATTGAATGGCGCTTGACAGCTAGCTGAAAGAGTAGTCTGTTCAGGTCTGGAACAAACTAGGGATTGTTCTTCTACGCATCTTCCCCTTTTGGTTGTGCAATTAACATGAAGAGCTTTTAGTTTTTGGTAAAGGTCATTGTTTACCAGGTTTGTGTGTAGTTTTGCATTAGTTCATGGAGAAATTTGACAAATATTGCTTTTTTACTGTAATCAATTTACTATTTTGTTGTTAGTTTGGGACCAAACTTATTAAGACTTTATGGGGACAAAACATAATATTCAACATATACCTGACAATCAAAGTAGTACAAGTGCAGAATTTAGCAATGTTAAGCTAATTGCAAATGTGTTAATGTGTTAATGAAGGCATTTAATACAGTTTCACTATTGTCACATAGAATGAAATGTAAGCACACAATCATGAAAGATGGAAAGCTAGTCCCCAGATCTGGCTTATCCAAAGCAGTGAATCCAGATGTACACTAGATGGTGCCCCATCTCTTTATCCTGCTACTGTAGAATGAGATAGTGTCATATCTTACTTGTTTACTCAATGACTAAAGTGTGATACACAGTGTGTGTTAATTTTCAATGTTGTGTTGCTGAATTGATGAAGATAACAGAATATTGTGAACGTTTGTGTTTGTTTGTCTATAGTGAAATCTGAAACAACCTTTGTTAATTTTTGCCCAAAAAGAACGTTGATGACTTCACACAAGGAGCGTCTCTTGGCCCATGCCTTGAGAGAGTCTACCTATAGACCATAAGAAGACATGGCCACTACATGCCGGTGGGTTGGAGCAGGGCACATATGTGTAAGCCAGCAAAGTTACTCTCACTCATTCACAACACAGCAGAAACACAGAAACTGCTTGTCACAGGGACTTAGCTTTTTTTTTAAATGATACACAAAATGTCAATGTTAAAGTGCTTACTGTCAGTGTATATTCATCCATATCAGATGAACTATCTAGAAATAACAGCACATTTGGTACATTGTTATTTCATTTTCGGGTACCGGAACCTTTTGGACAAATGGCAAAAAGTTTTCACAGCTGGTTGTTATTATAGGCTCTGGTGTTGCATTTGGAGTTTGTTGCAGAGAATTCACCACTACAGAACCTTGTCTACAAGGTGCAAAAACACTTGTTGGCCTCAAATAAAGGATGACTTAGAAGAAATAAAAAGAAAATGACTAATCTTGGCAAGTAAAGAAGACAAAAAATGCAATGAAAGACCCTAAAAACTGTCTGCATTTGATTAATTGTACTATAATGTCACTTTAGCAGACAGAAAGAAATCCAGAAGGAAATTCAGTTAATGGTCACCAATTCTTGAAGAAGTTATCTTCTCACTGCTTTCTTATTAGTTAACAGAGTCATCTGGCACCAACTGTTTTGACGGTGAGAAGATAACTTTTTCAAGAATTGGTGACCATTAACTGAATGGTCTGTGAATGGAACAGTACTAGATTGGTTACCTCAGGGCCCTGACCTTAACATACATGTGGGATACATACAGTGTGGGATCACTTAGGGAAAAGAACAACAAGTAAGAAAAAAGACAATTTTGGCAAATTCTGCAAGAAACCTTACCACATTTAACCATAATTTACCACAGCACCACTTATAAAATATATATCACAGTCTACCAAAGGCAGTTGCACCAGTTTTGCATTCTTAGGGAGGCCACAGAAAATACTGCTTTGTTCAAAAAGACAATGTTATGTTTACTTTCCATTTATGTTTCAGTGTGCTCAAACAAACACACAATTACTGGTCAGATAAATGGCTTTCAACAATTTTCACAGTTGTCTTAAAACTTTAGCACAGTTCCTTAGTTTTGCACAAAACATTGCATGTCAAATCTTTTTATCCAGGCACTCAGTGTTGCATTAAACCACCATAAGAACAACCATCTGGCTATATATGGCTATGCAGAAGTTGGTTACATCTTGGGGTCACCATGTCTCCAAAGAGCGACCCCCTCCATGCCAACAATTTATTTGGAAGGGTTGCCAGAAGAAAGCCTCTGCTGCCACCAAACCACAACAGTGCCTGGATTGTGCTGAATGTAACTGGAATTTTAATTGGAACCAGGTTCTATGGCATCTTGAGACTAAAATGTAGCTTATTTGACAACAAACACCAGAGTTGGGTTTGGCATGAAAAATAGCCACACACACGCATAGAATAACCTAATATAGTAAAACTATTGTTAAGGTTTTGAGATGTTGTGGGTCAGTTTTACTGCCAAAGGAGCTGGTAACCTAGATAGGATATGTTCAGTTGAGGTAAATTCATTTTCAAACCAATAATTTGCAGTCCCTCATTCCCGGCTCACAGAGTCAAGCATTTCACCTCTACTCCAAGGTTCCCTAGCGCTTTTGGCACAAAATCTAAATGTTTTACCAAACTGGTAACATAGTGTTACAATATCTACAAACATTTAGTTAACCATGTATTTCACTTAAATTTGACTTTTCCACATTGAGAATATTTTAAGTGGACAGATTACGAGTACATTTTGTATGGATGTTATATAAATTTTTGCTGCACAGTGTCAGATGAAATAAAATACTCAAAGTCCGGCCAATGAGATCATTTGTAGGACATTCACGGGGCAGTGTAGCATACAATCATTTCAATATCAACAGTACCACATTTTATTGATCACAACATTTTTGTAAACACAACGTGATATTGAAGTGGTTTGATATTTCAGACAGAAACATCAACCTCTTAAAAAAATATTGTTGCATTTCATTTGTTGATTAAATGCAATACGTTATTGTTTGGATGATACAAAACTACCCAATTTAATTCATGAACTTGAAATTGGGGATTCAACCCTGAGGTGATCTTACTGCATCACTGACCTCAGACTACAATTATAAGAAGCACAACCCAGGTTGACAGTTGAGAGTGCCTACAGGCTCAATACCAGTATGTTTTTTTAGGCGTGGTTTAGCCATTGGCATATTCAGACTTTCAAAGACCGCCATAATGAAGCCACCACTGTCTTTTTTATGACATAGCCATGAAAGACAGGCCTTCCACAGTATTGACAATTGCTTAACACGACATGAATGAGCCACAGATATGCTAAGAATAAATGTATCTCATCTTTAATAATGCTGTTTAATTTCGTTTAACACTCTTTGATAAAATGCTGATAGATATGTAATGAAGTTGTTACCAATTAAATAAATAAATAGTCATCTTTATATGAGCTAAATGACTGTTAAAAATGTATTCATGTCATTATTGATCGATTAGCCTATTGTTTATACAAATATAATAACAGCATAACTGCAGAATTATAATCGTACAACCTATCATTTTAGGAGGTCAGTGATTAATATAGTCTGTAGATATGTTGTAATGTAAACGCAGCAATGGCCCTTTGTTCTACTTGCTATTATTCTTCTGTTGATTGTTATTTTCACACAGCCAAACTCAGCAGCATTAGCTATATATACTGAATGGCTTTAAGAGTGTCTTCATTGCATTCACCACCAAAAAAGGGCAAGCTATAAGTGTAAGCACATGCAAACATCTTACACAATACTTATTGAAACCACACTCATAAATATGTATGTTCACCTGACTCATAACACATTATTGGTCGTAAAGCTTGTGAAGAGAACGGCTGTGTTGTGTACAATAGAAATCATTCTCTTGGCCTCTCCCTCCCCAGCTTTCAGCACTACACACATACTCATGCACACATACACGTTCTCTCTCCAGCACTCATTCTCTCTCTCTCTCTCTCTCTCACACACACACACACACACACACAAACACACACACAAATAAATACAGATACCCCATTTGGAGTACATTCTGTATCCCTGTAGAGAACTATTCTCCCTCTCACTAACTCATAATAATGTGAACTGAGGAGAGAAAACTAATGATAGATTAAAACTGATTCAGGTGATGAAGGCCCCTGTGCCACTGCTAAGAGCCTCCAGCCTCAGCTTAGGAGGGCAGCAGCTGGAAGTGTAATTACATGGGTTGATTTATACGTGATTAAAGCTCCTACTGTATATAAGTCACCCCTCTTGAAAAGAGCAGTTAAGCTTCTTATACTTTTCACCAAACAGCGGCAATTTCGTACGAAATGAATGTATGTAGCTCCTCAGAGACCACATGGTATATTTCTCAGCTATTAATAATTCAAGGCGAATGAGCAAAAATTAGTTGGCTCGGTTACCACCACGTTTGTCAAGCATTAATTCCGCCGACGTTTTGTAAATGAAGCTATTACGCTAAAAACAAAGCAGAGTGAATGGCCGCGGTTTGCCGTGCTTAGGAAAGGAGAACGCCTCATTCGTACAACTGTCATTCTCTAACGGTGCACTATTAAGGGTTGCCGGGAAAAGACATCATACTACGGTACGTTATTTAACTGAGAAAGCAATGGGAATTGAAATGTTTAAAACCGTCCATCATTTTATAAAGGAACTTTTGTTATTCGGTGTAACAAACGTATTGCAGCCATTCTCCAGATGAGAGCGTTTGGTAATACCCTTGAAGGTTTTCTTTAATTCGGTTTGTTTGCAATGCACTGCACTGTACGGTATTCCAAGTTCATAAGGGGTGTATTACTGTGTGCCATGTTTTCTATCGGCGAACAGTGTCTGCGTTCTGACGATCTGTTTCAAATCTGTCTCTTTGAATAGTCTCGAATGATGCTAGGCTAATGAACAGGTGTCCTTTATGAGGTATATACTGTCATTTTCTTTCTCTTTCAGGTGTTCTGTACAACCCACAAACACATTCGACCAACATACTCATGTGCATGACCAAGCACCCTCACATGTACACAACCACTCACCCAGCTCAAAAGGACCGAGCACATTGTGGCTTTAACCTTCTGCACCAGTCATCCCTCTTTAGACCTCCAAGCCTTGGCAGACGGTTCTATTGGCGTTTTGTCATAGAGCCTTGGTTCCTACGGGCGGGAGAACAGAAAGGTGAGAAAATAATCATTTTCCTCCTCAAGTGGTGGGTGTAAGAGTAAAGAGGAGGCCAGGGAGTGTGAGGCCCCTATGCTCAGGGGCCGTTAAGCCTAGCAGATCATTAGGGACTGGAGAGGGGCCACACCTCGGAGTGGGTGGGGAGGGGGTGGCTCTGTGAGTGCATGGCCTGACCTGCACAATGCCCTACACTTGATGCTTGTAGCCAGACACTGATATGGTGCACACATTTTCTTTAGGACAATGTGGTGTGTTAATGTCAGTGTAAAGAGGGATCAGGTGCACAGTCCTTCGGCTCTGCACATTTCGATCTCTGGTAGTTTAGGAGGAGTAGTGGCCCCCATACACTTTTCCAAGGCCAAAATGTGTGTAAGTGTGCAAGTCTTTGCTCGTTTGTTGGGCAAATAGTCATTCAGCTACCTTGAACAGAGGTCATAGTAACACAGTACATATACCCAGGCAATAGTTTCTTCCATTATGTCCCATTGTTTGATAGATATGAATTATAGTATACACATTAGCCCAGAAAAGAGGCGAGCAGTCATGCAGAGGTCATATCTCTTAACTGGTTCATCATCGTAAATAAACAGCCAGTGATGAGGGAGCTTGGTAGATTCGCATTGACTGATTCGTTTATAAACTGCATCGTCTCTCTCTCACTCTCTCTCACTCTCTGGTTTGAATGTCACCACTCAGCGGGAGGATTTAACGTTGCTTTTAACCCTCACTGCCACTTAATTACCATGACATTTACCCTGCATTCAATCAACTCCCTACCAGCACATTTATTCCCATTACCTGCAGTAATTATGTATCTGCTACATGAGCTATACATTTACAAGTACTTTACATACAGCCATTCTATTTTCCTTGTTCACCTATGTTGGCCTTACAGTGACACAGGAAAGGACAGAAATACTATTAAATGAAGTATCAGACGAGTAAGGCTCAGAGCATTGGAACATGCAGCTCTCTCTCCTTCCTTTATCGCCCAGGTTATTATCACAACTGCTGTAGAATTGGTGAGAAGGGGAGATAGGAGTGGCAATGATCCATCAGGGACTCGTCCATCACAAGCGAGTGCAACCCGAATTGAAATTACATCTGCATTTGAATTAGTAACATTATTCGCCGATTTGTCTCCGAGTGAACATTGTTCCATTGAAGATGGAATTAAATTAGAAAATGAGTGAGTCTTTAATTTCCAGATTATAAATCACAGAATATAATTCAACTCTTCGTACCTTAAGGGCAATCACATTATCCTAAGTGACATTTTATCCTTAGACCCGGAAAGTGATATCATCATACCGCTCAGTCACACAAGTCGCGTTTTCTGGGGAGCAGGAAATACACATTTCCCTTCCGAATTAGACATAAAATATTAGTATCGTCTCCTGCATGAAAGCTTATTTTATATGAAATTTGATAGCCCCTTTGAACTCATAAACATTGTGCCAAATTACTTTATTCAAGTGATATCGCCAGTCTCCATTCTGCAAAATGAATGGTGTCAGTGGAGAGAGTTGAGCTTCTCCTTCATTCTGTGTATTACTGGTGGGCAGGCCATGTGCCCACTGCCCTGGCCTTATAACTTATGAATACACTCCAGTAAATCCAACTACTATGGCCATTCCATTAGCTGGAGAGATCTGGGGGTGATAAACATTATTTGTGATCAGAAATGAATCATGTGTGGATTGGATTCACTGAATGGCCACGGAGATGTGATTGAAAGCTCTTTGCAGTTTGATGTCACCACTGCTTAATTTGACATACTTTTTGACATTGTCGTGGTTTAACTGAGCCATTTTAGCGACACAAATGGGACTTGTTTCATTGTAAGGTACAACTGGTTTGACTCCAGGCTTATTGACACATTTACTGAGACTGGGTCTTCAGAAATGTTCATGTCTTGGTTTTGTTTGCCACTGTCCTTTTTGAACTATTATCGGGTAATCTGCTATTGAGAAATTATTTGTCTTGGCGCAAGTGATGAATGTTATTGACCTTCTATAGTCGGCATTATATACAGGCATATTTAAACCCTCTAGTAATATGAACAACAATTGCCATATGAACTTGCTATAGTCAACTTGCTACATGCCTGCAAGTAGCATGGTCTGAGCTTCAAACCTAGTCCATGATGGGAGCTTTGACAATGAACCACATACTGCTCCACCCGAGAGCCACAAAAGTAATAAACCTTGACAGGCCATTGGATATTCACCCCCAGAGCATTTTCATAGATAAGATCCCAGACATGTACATTTAATAATCCTCTGGATGCCTATTGAGTGATAGATTTCATGGGCCATGGTTAACGTCATCATCAATACTAGCCTTTGGACCTAAAGACCGGTCTAATAAGAAAGGATTAGTGCTAGCCATGCCATAAACACAGTGCTACTTCATATGGATCGCTGTGTGTGCAGCACAATCCTTTACCATGCCTCATGGGGTGTGTGTTTGTGTGTGTTTGTGTCTGTGTTCATGCTATGAGGGGTGATGGCTGCCAGAAATGCGCCAAGCTAATTTCTTTTATCCAGAGAGATATTTTCATCTCTATTTCAAATGAGCCCTGGCCAAAATTGCAGCATACATAATTAACACAACATAAATATAACACACAACACATTAAGACAATTTAAAACATGTGGATAGGAGAGCTTAAAAGGATCGTGCAACTTTGATCCAGTCTACACATTGACCCAATGGACAAAACAGTGGTTCAGATATTCAGGTAAATACGATTCAACCTCAGGAAGGTAGACCTTAGTATACTGTAGAGAAACGTCTGGGTGTTATCGCACATGTTAATGGTCCCAGCACATAGGTAACTCTGTTGTCATTGGGCCAAAAGAAAATGATGAGATTACCGTGCGTCATCTATTTCAACAGTTGATGAGTTACTTCAGCGCATGATCATGCCTCATCTGTATTCAGTAATAGACGTGAAATGGGGCTACATTGTAAGTTCAGGAGTAGTGTTAGTCCGGGGACAAAAGGGGAGTTTTGTCCCCGGTGTTTTGTGTTTTGTGAGTCACAGCTTACAGGTGGTGTATGTACAGTAGGTCCTCTCAGAGGGAGAAAGCTCTTGTATAGACTTGTAAAGGACTACATCTGTATGTATATATTAGACATTTCTACTCGCATGATCTGGGTACAGTCCATAAACCATTGGAGACTGTCTACAGTCCTCAGTCTAAACCCTGTGGAAGGACAGAGCGATGAGTCCTCAGGCAACAGCTGTATGACAAAGTAATGCACTTTCCATGCAGACGGGAACATTCCTGTCGGCTGGGAGAAACCACCAGGGCTAACATCATTACCCAACAATGCCTGGCAGGATGTAGCTATGGAACTCCATGAGGACCCTGCCGAAAGGACACGCAACGCCTTTTTCTGGTCGATTGCTACAGCCGCTGCTATGAGTATGAGATTCTGAAATATCCAAAGACAGACAAGGTGATCGACCGTTACAAAGCAATATTTGGCAGACATGGACTGTCTGGGACCTGTGAATCTGACCATCGATGGAATTTAGTGGCAAAGCCACTTAGCCATAAGGGGGTTCAAAATGTTCCTGACCCATCTTGGCTATTAACCAGGGCACTAAGGCCAATCAATCAAAATAGCCTATTACATTATTCCAAAAACAAAACCCCTCTTCTGTTAAGAAAAGAGATTTAAAAAGGCTTGTGTGTGGCCCCATGACAAAGACGTAACAGTGTTGTTCTAAAAACGAAACCCCAGATATAGTGGAAAGTTAAAGTAAATTTTTCAGTGGTATCCACAAAGGTAGAGTTTCTTGGGATGGACAGAACATCCGTGCCTACGGTGCCGTAGCCTATTTGAAGGTCTAAATACTTCTACAAGCGTATGCGCCAATCAACATTTTGTTAGGGAGGTCAAATTTACAATCCATTCGCTATGAATGTTGGGAATTCACATTTGTTCTAGATTGTGTAGCAGAGATTTTGTATTTTTTATCACACAAATGTGTCATTGCTAACATTAGTAATTAGTATATTAAGTAGGCGAGAGTTGGTGAAATTCCCCTTTAAACAAAATTCCATATGTTACCACATTAGACATTTCAAATTGAGTTTTAAGACTTTAGAAGGCATTTAGAGGAGTTTGATTTGAATGAACTTGTCCTGGGTTAGCGTTGTCCTGTGATAGTCGGATTAGGGCAGTAATGGCCGCTCTTGGACACTCAAAGCCATAGGCCATAAAAGTGATGGGCTTTAGCTCAGGCACATATCAATATTAATACTTATCTGTCAGGCTGAAAAACATCAGCTGGCCCCACACACAGGTAAAAGCCCATTATAAATGTAACTGTGCTGTGTTTGCGGACAAACCCTTTCCCAAGGTCAGTGTGAAACATTTGCCAACAGGAAACGTACACAGAGTGACGGTTGTTCACACCGCTTAGGGAAAACATGCATTATGTAAATTCTCCTTCTTTTGGAATAAAACAGACACCTAGAGACAGGATGCTAATGGCTGTAATAGGGTAATGGCTCCATGTGTATATGTGTGTGTGTACGTGCGTGCGTGCGTGTGTGTGTGGTGTGTGTGTGTGTGTGTATCTGCGTCTGTGGTTTTTGCCAAGCAATCTATTTGTTTAAACCCTCTGATGTAGGAGAATGGGGGAATGGATGCAAAGTTGACCAGGACACATACCCTTCTGTCTTGTATTGGTTCCAGTTGATCTCTAAATGCATATGTTTAAATGTCTGTGAACTTGGAGAATGAATGAAAAGATATAGATTGATGCACACCAAGAACAAGTAACCTGGGGAAGGTCATCCTTGTAAAGGAATACAATGTCATTTGTGCCTCTTTGGCACCCATGGGAAGAGGATAGCAATGAGGTAAAAGCCAATTGTCATTTGCATATTTATAAATTGGCTTGTGATGCAGAATCACTACCTGCAAGCATTCTGAATTAATGGAGCACACGATAGATAGCAAATGTCTCCAAACGAATTGCAAGACTCAAACACATCAAGAGTGCCTTTCTATGTTTGTGTAGTAGCCATGACGTTCAAGCACAAGGACAATGTGGAAATAAAATGAATATGATTTAAAAGTCTAGTTATTGAGCTGTATCAAAGTCAATTAAATTAATTGAGAGGATGTTGACAGAATGAAATAGAAACCAGATATCAATGTTAATAGCCATGATGTCAGGAGGCCTGTTCTTGGAATTGTGATGGAATGCTACAGAAAGGTAAAACCATTGGTGGAAATATGAGGGAAATGAGCCAAAAACAGCGAATAGGTTGTCATCTTTCATGTCACTAGAGGAACATTTACTGTCACTGTATGCTTTGTGGTCATATGCATGCATTCACCGTACAATTTGTGCTTTGCCAAATATTAAATATCTCCGTATCAGTGAGCAGGCATAACCAAATCCATCCTGGTCTTCAACAAAGGAGAAGGTCAGTCTAGGTTGTGGAACCGTCTGATTAGCCTTCAGATCTCCTTACGGAACGTGTAGATGGGCAAAAAGAGCAGAGTGTTAGCAGTTTCCGTCCCGACCGTGATTTCCTTAAATCATACAGAATTTGTGTAAATGCTCTGAACAAAAGGGGAGCTAAAGGGATAAAGGCCTCTATTATCTACACTACCCAGCCTATTAGGCTGCACAATAGAGTCATATTAGGGTGAAGGCCATCCTCAGTACACTTTTTTATCGTAGCACATTCAGCTCTGAATCCCTGTTGTTTCCCCCAGGAGGACAGCCTTCTTGACACTGTCACTCACCCCAAACAAAGACACACACTGAGACGCACAGGTCTGAGAGATTAGCCTAGAAAATGTCTCTCCATCACACTGTTACCCAGATAAAGAGGAAGCCTGAAAGAGAACAAATAGAAATTGAAAGAGAGATGCTTCAAGCTTTGTTCTTCTGGTCTCTCAATATCTACGGAAATATGTCTAGAAAGTAGAATACTTGGAGTGACTGGTTAATAATGCATTTGCACACCACTTTTAAAGGAAATGCTGAAACTAAAATAATGTAAATTAATCTAAATACTAGCTGGGAGGAATTGAGCAAAACCTCTAGACTAAAGTTTGTGCCTCTCCTGAGGGGAAGCTACGCCTAGCAATATTTCACAGCTGACCTGCCTCACAATACGCGTGGGGTGACAAATAACCCGGGATATGATTGAAATCTGACAAAATAACACTGTGTTTTATAATAACGTCCCCCAGCAGCACTATGACTGTCGTAACTAAACAGTGCTTCATCACCCCATGCCACTCTCAGCGGGTCCCCATTAAGGGGGAGATCATTGTGTTATGCCTCCCCTCTCCCCAGCTGACCGCTGGACTGACAGCACGGCCCTGTGCTCTGACACTGACAAATATTTGCACTGACAAGGCCACAAATCACATCCAGACAAGTTTTAGAACTCAATATTCACTCAACGTACATCTACTATATGGTGTTTAGAAGTGTAATACGGTAGTCCCATCCCTCCACATGATTATATTATGGTATTGACAGTGCCTGTAATAAAGTTGTGCTGCTTTGATGATATAGAGGGAAGAGATGGGTGATAAAGCGAGGGCGGATGGGGTAAGTGGCTCTTAAATAAATGTGATATTGTGCAACAGGAAAATACTTCACTTTCCACCACTTTTAACATCCGGCACTACAATTCCTCTAATATTTTCCTTACAGATGCTTTCTATAATGCAGGATAATATCACATGAACTCAGTGACATAGTAAACAAAAAGTGGGGACCCATTTTTGCTTATTTGCACCACTTTCACAACACCTGGTTGATTTTTCAGCATAGATGACTGTGATTAATCTTTCTTATATTTTATTTTTGTACAAACTGCAACTTTTTATGAGGTATATCTCTAGCGTTTTTATGTCAGATTGAGCGGTGAGTGTTGGTAAACTGTGATCTTCAGTTCCCCCTACAGATTTTCTGTGAGGTTCACATCTGGACTTTGGCTGACCCACTCAAGGACATTCACAAAGTTGTCCCAAAGCTGCTCTAGCATTGCTTTGGCTGTGTGCTTCTGGTCTTGCTGAAAGATGAAACTTCGCTCCAGTCTGAGGAGGAACTCAGGCTCTTTTCATGCTTCCCTCAATCCTGATCAGTCTCTCAGCCTTTCACTAAGCAACCTCCCCATAGCATGAATCTCCCACCACTATGGTTAACCATAGGAACGGCGCTTGGCATTTTGGTTGCAATAAAGTAGAAAATCTTTTTTAAAGTGACATGCTGACTGTCCAACAGATTGCTGCGCATCCATCCTTCCTCACAACTGCAGGCCACTTCTCTATGTCAGCCCAGGACCTCTACATCCGTGATCTTCCAGGAGCAATGTTGATCGATCATGAATAAGAGAATTAGGGCACAGCCATGATTATGTCTCATAGAAGGCGTGTTCTCTGACAGCCTCAAGCTCTTATTTCTTGCAAGGGGTGATTGTGCAATGTTTAAGGTGTTCATATTTTGTGTTCATATATATAAATCTATTCCATTTTATTTAGAACTAATTCTGAGCATTTTGATTAATCGTAGCATGTCAACTTCATACAATTTGTGTTGTTTGATTGCCCAAGTTCTAACCCACAACTTTTGTGTAGGTAGCCTACTGGCCCATAGTTGTAATCCATACCGTTGTATTGTTATGCAGTTAGCCTAGTGGCCCATAGTTCTAATCCATAACTGTAGGGCAACATGTCATTTAATCAAGGCATTTAAACATAATCGCTCCAGATATTTTACGGGCCTGTCCAATTCATACACAGGTCAAATACATTGAGTAACCGTGAATCCTTCTGTTCTCCAAAAGTCTAATATCGCTCATGGTTTTCAGCCTTGTCGACCGTGTAGGCCCTAATATGTGCATGACATGTGCCAGTACGTGTGCTTAAGGCCCATTGTTAACATTAGGCCAAATATGTAATGTAGCACGGACAATTAAGTGCACAATTTCTGTATAAATGCGAAATCCCTCACTGTGAATTATTTAATCCCTCCTCTCCAGTTCATTTAATAAAGCTTTTTCGGCAGCGGTTTGAGTCACAGAAAACTAATTTCATTCTGCTCTTTGATTTAATTAGATTTTATGATATATGGTATTGCTAATTCGGTAGCCACCATGCATTGTCTGGGCCTGTCCCTTGCTCGGGCGGCAAGCTGTCAGAACCCCATTTTTAACAGTATTGAAAAATTCAAGCTTTATTATTGCCCCTTCACTCATTTTCTCCCATCAGAAGGAAAGTAATGAGCTTTTCACATCTAGTCTCTCTCCTTCACTTGCTCTACCATGTCTCACTTTCTGTCATTCTTTCTCTCTCTTCCTCTCTCTCTCCTTTTTTGGAGTACCGGTGAGTGTAATGAAAGGTTTAGAATGAGACAAAACATGGACGGTACCGGAGAACAGAAGGACAATGTCAAGGAGAGAAATAGGAAGAGGGTAAGTAGGAGAGAGAAGGAATGAAACTAAATGAAATGATATCTGAGATAAGTTGAGAGAGTGAGAGCGAGCGAACGGGAAAGGGAGAGAGGGATGGAGATCTTGCCATACGCTCACAGCGCTCGGGGCTCGCTGCTCTAGCATTAGCTTTCTGATTCATGAGCTAAGTTTCCCCAACTGCCCGTGGCTATTAGCTTTCAGTTCCTTTGGCTGTCATTTAGACTGCAAAAGAGTCTTTGGTTAATGCACTGTTTTAATGAGAGTGCAGCGCACGCTAATATATTTGACTGTATGAAAGGTCACAACAGGAAACAAAACAGATTGGAGGGAATGTAGCGCGACGGCGGCGCTGTCAAGATGCAAGGCGGGTTTTCGGGGGTGGGGTGGTTGAGGGGCGGGGGACGGAGAAAAAGAGTGGAGGTAGGGAAGGAAGAGGGAGGAGTATTAGCCTGCCAGGTAGCCCGCTACCATATGCACTGTTCCACGGCTCGCGCCCCCTATCCTGCTCTCCCTAATGGGCCTATAGTAACTGATGGGCTGCCGCTCACCCCAACAGTTGCGCCCCATCCATCAAAGGCCTTAAGCAGAGAGAGATGGAGAGGAGAAGAGAGAGATGGAGAGGGAGGTGAGTGGAGCGATGTAAGGGGCAGACACCTGGAGGAGGCACGTGTTTCATTACCCATATAATCACCACTCTGATTGGCATACAAGCAATGGACTTGCACCTCACGGCGGCCTCAGACAATTTATGGCCATCAAGGTACAAGATTCCCACCATCCCGTAAAATTTCCTAGTCGGAACGCCAGGCTGAAATGGGAGAGAGGATTCTGGCTAACAGGGAGGGAGGCCTGTCCAATATGGTTGGACAAGATTCTATAAAACTTCATAGATGTGAAGTAATTTCATAGAATGAATTCATCCAATTCTTCACTGTAACATAAAAAAATATTTTTAGATTGAGGATTGTTTCCTTAAATATCATTCTCAATTTCATTATACTGTTATTAGCTTGATTCCAATAATTTGCAAATGTGTTATTATTGGTTAATATGCAATGGGAATATAATATACTGTATTCAGTTTGGTTAATTTCCTATACACGTTTTATGTAAAAAACACACGTCAAATGTCAGGCAAAGCAAAAGTGACTTCTCACCAACAATCATACAACCAACTCCCTTCCCTTTGCATACAGTTGTAGTTGGCTTGCCGCAATGAAGAATGTGGAGGGCCATCACGGTAGGTAAAACTGTGTAAACAATTGAAATCCATAAAAAATGATCAAACATTTACCAAGGCATAATGGTGATGGAGGAATACAGAGGACTTCTGGTCATATCCTCCACCCACTTCCAACCAACACCCAGGTCGTATCTCTCCCTTTATGCTCACAGCCTTCCTATGTATATCAGGTCATGGAGGCGAGCTGGCTGACACTGGGACGTGAATACTGGCACTATAAACAAATATGAATCCATTATAAGGGGATGGCGAAGTGGCGTGCACCGCCAAGTGCCTGGCGCTGAGCTGAACTCACAACACCCCCTCCACATCGTGCTTATTCACGAGGCAGGATGTGACAGCGCTGTCAAGGTGAATTAGCAGCATATGTCAAGCTTTTGTTATGAATCTTGGCCTACTGTAACCCTAATTTTCCGCCGCTGTGTATGTACACGACTGATGATATATCAACATTACTCCCACATTAATAATTCAGAGGGGTGATTCCACCAGGGGAGTCGGGACGGGATGTCGGTTCAGACTCAATGAGGGCGTGGTGTTTTGGGGGTGGTTACCCTTCACGGTTATCCTCTGTTGATGCCTGTAGGGCCCTAGGCCAAGACTATTCCCTGACTCCCCTACTATTGAAACTAGTTGTTTATTGGAGAGTAATTACAAACTTAAAGCCTAGAGGCAGAGCAGTAACACTGCAATGATGTGTAAATTGGCTACAGTTTTTAATTGTTTGTCAAAAACAGAATTTATGGCTTTAATACAGAATACATGATACTGTTTTGTTAGAATCTAGTTACATTTTGTTTTCTTGAAAGTAGTGTATATAGCTTATTATGCAGTCTTATAAAGTCTATATTTGGTGTCTGTGCTTGAACAGTATTTGTTGTAATAGTTTTCTTGCATGTTTTCTCTACAGAGAGAAGGTTAAAACCCACAACCTATTCTGATGGGAAAAAATCCTATTTCTAGCACTCCAGAACCCATATAGAGCTTCTAGTGTAAGGAAGGCAATCCCTATTACCGCTGGATAAAGTGTACCCTTTTTTATTTCAAATGAAAATGTCAGTAATTTCTTGAAGATTGATGTCACCGTACATTGCAGGCTCAATAAATGAAAAATAGATGAGGCTCAGTCCTCTCTTTTAATATTTAAGGCAATATTAAAGTCCTCTTACATCTCAAGGAAATAGTTTTATTTGAAATGAATAAGACCATTGGGCATTGTTTACTGAACACCTCATGCATATTTGATGTGCCTGGGCGGTACTTGGAGGAATTCAAAGGCCCTTGGAATCGTTACTGTTTTGCAGTAAGTACAAAACGACTTAAGAGAAAGTAAAATGCCATTGCTGTACTCCCTTGTTGCTTGATGGGAAAATGCTCTGATGAAGGGGGTGGTGGTAAGAATGGAAGATGGAAGAAGGGGTCGCCCAATAGATGGCTTAGATTTTATTTCTTCTGTTGGATCATGATGTGTAATCTGTGAGGAAATTGATGTTTAACGTGGCTGAGCAGACAAATGGGATGAATTGCCATTTTAAAACAAAGGACCATGGGTAGAAAGAGAGATGGAGGAAGTTGGAGTCAGGATGACGGGATGAAGTCACTGGAATTACTTTTGAGACTTCGGACGAGCGAGAGGGGAAGCACATTTCTATTTGTAATTGCAACATTGAAAGTATGTTGTGGCTTTACCAAGTAGTTTTCTTAGTTAAGAGGTTTTTAAATGTATTGAGAAAAGAGGCTTCATGCCAAAATACAACGCCTTACTTTGTGTTTTAGATGGTAGAAAAGTATAATATTTTATATAGAAAAAAAGCTTCACCCTTGAATTGTATTATACATTTGTTCTATACTCAGCTGTCAGATCTGGAGGGGACAAAAAGCTAATTATTGTTTATGAAGTGTCTATGGAAGGGTTATCAAACTAGGGTCCCCATGGGTACACAGGAAATGATCAGGGCTCCTGCCAAAAAAAATTCAATATATTTGGTTTTATATTGGCTTCAACTTTTCATACAAAGCAGTCCAGTACAATAATATTCCCAATGTTGGTTGTTTGTACTTATTAACCACAAACCTAGTTTGGCCAGCCCGCAATTAAAAGAGATAAATGTTGCCCCTACAGGGTTCGATCCCGGGTCTCCCACATGAGTGGATGCGTCTTTTACAACTACACCACGATGCTATGTATGTTCTGAGTGTCAGTATAGCATCTCGACATCGGATCATTTTGTCACTCATTAACATCATGCCAAGTTTGAATATTTAGCATTAAACATTGTGTTAAACTGACTAACGTTTTTTATTAAGTTTACATCCACCACAAACAGCATCTATGAAATGTACTGGCTTTTAGCCAGTAATAGACTAATATCTAACTTATTACTTGGAATAGTCATCAGGCATAAGCAATTTTTTGTGAGACTGAATATGAACTTAACACAGCCAAAGCTATTTCATGGCAAAAAAAGTTTTCAATAATTATCAATATAGGTGACGATAACTTACTTTTTCATCAAGTGAAAGAATCGTGAGAATCGTGGAAACACCTACTCTCTTACTTCCCAGGGGGTTTTGATCTAGCCTATTTTACCCCAAAAATCATGCAAGGATGTATACTTCAAAAATCCACCAGTAATAATCCCAATATAAACACTTATTTTAGGCTTACTATCACGTAGCTACTTATGGTTGTAGCCAATAGTTTTTGTCTATGCTGACCCAAATAGTATGCACGGATGTGTACTTTGAATATCCATCAGAAACTGTCACAGTATAACCACGAACAGTTTTATTTTAGGCTCACTATAACGCAGCTACTGTAGGTTGTAACCAGCAAAGTTTACATCTATCCGGAATAAATCCTAATGCGTAATTTGTTCTGAGTGTAACGAGAGTCGAACGTGGGACTAATCGGTTGCAGGTCCGCGTCGCTTGCACTACGCTATTTAACAAGGGCTAGTCCGACAGTCAGTCAGTCACTTACTAAGAGACATTCGCTCTTCTTGGCGGCTCCTTTTTTTACGCGGTCCTGCAAAAACATAGCACAATAACCTTGCTTTATGTCTTCACCCACTGTTCCCTGAAGGAGGGAATGAGATACACAATTACACTTTCAAGATTTTTTTTGTGAAATGTTACAAACATCTGAAGCTAAAGTTCTCCTTCAGTTTGTCACTGTGTATGACACTGGAGTTTTACCCATTACTCCCAAAGCCAGACAGTGGCTGTCACCACTCTTGTAGTAGATTGCGTCTATACTGCACTATCCAACAAGTCCTTTATTGTTATAAACCTTAAAAGCAGCCTTAATGATCCAGTGTGAGAGGCATTAGCTAGATAACAACTTACCATCGCTACCAAGGGTTAAGCGGAACCGAGAGGTCCTGTCCAGTTATGTGCCTAATGCCTGCACAGAGCACTGAGTGAGTTGTTCCACTGAAGCAAATGAATGGGTCAGAAAAGGAACAAGCACAAAGTCATCATCATAAACATGAGCATGCAGTCTGCATTAGGATTCAACATCACCTCTGAATGACTAATTCCATGTAGTGGGGGGTGTAAGCACAGAGGAAAGCACCACCACACTGTGATGAAACGTTGATCTGCATGGATGCTGAATGTTCTGCATAATCACCATTTTCCCTACCATTGTTTTTAATGTTGTGACGTACA
Organism: Esox niger; assembly: GCA_016801105.1. NCBI lineage: Eukaryota > Metazoa > Chordata > Actinopteri > Esociformes > Esocidae > Esox > Esox niger. The sequence goes on along the minus strand of JACXGJ010000548.1, from coordinate 47,043 downwards.
GTGAATTCATTATTCATACACAACCCTCCCATGGACACATGCCAACACACACTGTATTCCGACTGACAACTAAGACTCCAACCATTTTTTTGGTATAATAAATCAAGTCTTTTATACAATACTATTGGAAAGCATTCAGACCAAATCATTGGTGGAATTACAGCAGCGATTACAGTTTTCAGTGTTCTTAGTTGTGCTAGTTTCTCCCATTTATCTTTATACAACCACTCAAACTCCGTCAGATTCGATGGGGGGAGCTGGTGAACCGCAATCTTTAGGTCTTCTCCACAGGGTTCAAGTGCAGGCTTTGGCAGGGCCACTCAAAAACATTCACTCACTTAGCCTGAAGCCACTCCAGCATTTTCTTGGCTGTGTGGTTCAGGTATTTGTTTTGCTGAAAGATATATGTATGCCTTAGTCTGAGGTCCTGTGTGCTCTGTTTCCAGTCTTGGTAGTGCTAAAGTTCTTCCATTTGACAATGATCGACCCTACTGTCCTGGGAAAAAGATTTTCAAAGTTTTAGCAATATTTTCTGACCTTCTCAAGATCTATGCCTCAACACAAATCTATCTCAGTGGTCTGTAGAGAGTTCCTTGGACTTAATGGCTTGGTTTTTCTGCTCTGACATCCACTGTGAAGTGTGAAACACACTTCTAAATAATGTCCGCTCAATAGAATTTGCCACCGACGGCTCTTTTCAAGCCCTAAAAACCTAAAGATGATTTCAGGATGCATCTAAGCCCAGTGTGGAGGATCTGGGCAAAATGTTCAGAATACTGATGTACCTGAGATATTTCAGGATTTGTTCCCGAGAAATAGCTAAAACATTTCTAAAAACATGCTTTGTCACTATGGTTATTGCATGTAGATTGATGACAAAAAATGTAATACAATTCATTAGAAAGCCAGTCCATAACACAACAGAACGTGGAGAAAGTGAATGGTTCTGAATGGTTCTGAATGCCTTGTGAAGACGACACAGCAGAGCACACCTGGCTTTGACGGAGAGGGAAATGATGCTTTCAATGGGACAACAGGGAACTTGCCTACCTGCTGAGCATTATCAAAGCCACTGGTTTTATAGTCCTCCCATATTTTAGATTGTTCTAAATTACGTGTCCACGAGTGCTTCTGTAACATGATCTATCCACAGATAGTGACTAAGTAGGACACTCTATTAACTCTATTAAACTCTCCAGGCGGCTGCTTTGCTTTTGGATTGCTGTAATTAAGTGCACTGGAGGCACAACAAGTGGCACAGACACAGCTGTTGGCAGCCTTTCTGCTGGTATAATAGAGAATATTAATTGTTACTGAACTGTAGCTACATTTGGCACTGGTTGACATGATGTGGAATGTGGAAAACATATCTTAGTGAAAGATCTAAAAAGGAAATACTTCTTTACTTAACCAGAAGCCAAATTGGATTCATGGTCTGCGTGACCTGATACTTGGATTCATGACCACAGTTCACATGAACACCATAGCACCCATGGGGACATACAAGCTTTCTGGAGCACTAGCAGAATTCGCCAGGCCATCCACAG